>OX103979.1:4731320-5035864 GCA_944470395.2 Schistosoma turkestanicum | reverse complement strand
AAGCCCGGGTAAAGGAGGAGGGTTGGACATGGGGTTGGCGACCCCATTCCGTCAAAAACTGACTTGCCAAAAAAACGCTAACCAGAAAAAATAATTCAAACCATTTTAACTCTGCCCTGGGAGTTGGAGGAAGAATTATGACGTCGCGTGATGAAAGCCGAGTTCCCTCGGAAGTCATGGGGCTGATGCCTCTTCTGACAACCAGAGCAACCATTTTTTTAGGTACATGGAACGTTCGTACATTGTGGGAGACTGGAAGACTATTTCAAGTTGCGGCAGAAATGAGAAGATACAACCTCGAGGTGCTTGGAATCAGTGAAACACATTGGACACAAGTAGGACAACTGAGACTAGCTTCAGGGGAACTGCTATTATACTCTGGTCATGAAGAGGAAAATGCTTCACATACACAAGGAGTTGCATTGATGCTGTCCAAACATGCACAAAAGGCACTAATGGGATGGGAATCTCATGGGTCCAGGATCATTAAAGCATCCTTCAAAACAAAGAAAGAGGACATTACAATGAACGTCATCCAATGTTATGCACCTACCAACGACTACAATGACGACGACAAAGATCAATTCTACGAAAGGCTGCAGTCAATCGTCGATAAATGTTCACCAGTGGACTTGACGATTCTTATGGGAGACCTGAATGCCAAGGTTGGAATGGACAACACTGGATATGAAGACTTCATGGGACGACATGGACTGGGAGAAAGGAACGAAAACGGTGAGAGATTTGCAAACCTATGTGCCTTCAACAAACTGGTCATCGGTGGCGAAATATTCCCGCACAAACGCATTCACAAAGCCACATGGATTTCACCGGACCACACTACTCAAAACCAAATTGACTATATCTGTATCAACAAAACGTTCAGAAGGACTATGGAGGATGTGTGAACCAGGAGAGGAGCTGATGTAGCCTCAGATCACCATTTGCTAATCGACAAAATGAAACTGAAACTAAAGAAGCACTGGACAACGGGACAGACAACATCACACAAGTTTAATACGGCCTTTCTTCGGGATACTGTAAAACTCAACGAATTCAAGATAGCCCTCACCAATAGGTTCCAGGCTTTACAGGATCTACACAATGGAGAGGACACAACATTGGAGAACAATTGGAAAGGGATTAAGGAGGCAATCACTTCAACATGTCAGGAGGTCCTTGGTCGCAAGAAGCAGCATCATAAGGAATGGATCGCTGTTGATACTCTCGCAAAAATTGAAGAAAGGAGGAACAAGAAAGCAGCAATCAATGTCAGCCGAACAAGAGCGGAGAAAGTTACCGCACAAGCTGCATACACAGAAGCAAACAGGGAAGTGAAGAAGAGCATCAGAGCTGACAAACGAAAATATGTGGAAGATCTAGCAATGACGGCGGAAAAGGCTGCAAGAGACGGAAACTTGAGACAATTGTTCGAAACTACAAAGAAGCTCGCCGGGAACTATCGTAAACCAGAACGACCAGTGAAAAACAAGGAAGGCAAAGTAATCAGCAACACTGAACAACAGCGAAATAGGTGGGTAGAGCACTTTAAGGAACTCCTAAATCGACCAGCTCCTCTGAAGACACCCAACATCGAAGCAGCATCCACGGACCTCCCAATTAATATTGGCGCACCTACGATTGAGGAGATCAGTATGGCCATCAGACAAATCAAGAACGGCAAAGCAGCAGGACCAGACAACATTCCAGCAGAGGCAATGAAAGCAGATGTAGAAGCAACTGCGAAAATATTTCACATCCTCTTCAACAAGATTTGGGATGAGGAACAAGTACCATCAGATTGGAAGAAGGATACCTGATCAAAATACCAAAGAAAGGCGATCTCAGCAAGTGTGAGAACTACAGAGGCATCACTCTTCTTTCAATACCAGGCAGAGTCTTCAACAGGTTATTGTTAAACAGAATGAAGGACTTCGCAGACGTCCAACGTCGAGATCAACAGGCCGGATTTCGGAAGGATCGATCGTGTACTGACCAAATTGCTACATTACGGATCATTGTGGAACAATCAATTGAATGGAACTCACCACTCTACATCAACTTCATCGACTACGAGAAAGCATTCGATGGCGTGGACAGGAAAACACTGTGGACTCTTCTTCGACACTACGGTGTGCCTGAAAAAATAGTCAACATCATACGGAATTCTTATGATGGATTCAACTGCAAAATCGTGCACGGAGGACAGCTAACCGACTCTTTCGAGGTGAAGACCGGTGTCAGGCAAGGTTGCTTACTCTCACCCTTTCTCTTTCTCCTGGTGTCCTCTGAAGACACCCAACATCGAAGCAGCATCCACGGACCTCCCAATTAATATTGGCGCACCTACGATTGAGGAGATCAGTATGGCCATCAGACAAATCAAGAACGGCAAAGCAGCAGGACCAGACAACATCCCAGCAGAGGCAATGAAAGCAGATGTAGAAGCAACTGCGAAAATATTTCACATCCTCTTCAAGAAGATTTGGGATGAGGAACAAGTACCATCAGACTGGAAGGAAGGATACCTGATCAAAATACCAAAGAAAGGCGACCTGAGCAAGTGTGAAAACTACAGAGGCATCACTCTTCTTTCAATACCAGGCAAAGTCTTCAACAGGGTATTGTTAAACAGAATGAAGGACTTCGTAGATTCCCAACTTCGAGATCAACAGGCCGGATTTCGGAAGGATCGATCGTGTACTGACCAAATTGCTACATTACGGATCATTGTGGAACAGTCAATTGAATGGAACTCACCACTCTACATCAACTTCATCGACTACGAGAAAGCATTCGATAGCGTGGATAGGAAAACACTGTGGAGGCTTCTTCGACACTACGGTGTGCCTGAGAAAATAGTTAACATCATACGGAACTCTTATGATGGATTCAACTGCAAAATCGTGCACGGAGGACAGCTAACCGACTCTTTCGAGGTAAAGACCGGTGTCAGGCAAGGTTGCTTACTTTCACCCTTCCTCTTTCTCCTGGTGATCGACTGGATTATGAAAACGTCAACAGCTGGAGGGAAGCACGGTATCAACTGGACAGTTAGGACGCAGCTGGACGATCTGGACTTCGCAGATGACCTGGCTCTTCTATCGCACACTCAACAACAAATGCAAGAGAAGACGACGAGTGTAGCAGCAGCCTCTGCAGCAGTAGGTCTCAACATACATAAAAGAAAGAGCAAAATTCTCCGATGCAACACAACATGCACCAATCAAATCACTCTTGATGGAGATGCCTTGGAGGACGTTAACACCTTTACATATCTGGGCAGGATCATCGACGAGAAAGGTGGATCGGATGCAGATGTGAGGGCACGGATTGGCAAAGCAAGGGCTGCATTTCTACAGTTGAAAAATATCTGGAACTCCAAACAGATATCAATCAACACCAAAATAAGGATTTTCAATACAAATGTCAAGACAGTTCTAATGTATGGAGCGGAAACATGGAGAACTACCAAAGCCATCATCCAGAGGATACAAGTGTTTATTAACAGCTGTCTACGTAAAATACTTCGTATTCGTTGGCCAGACACCATCAGCAACAACGAACTGTGGGAGAGAACAAGTCAGATTCCAGTGGAAGAGGAAATCAGGAAGAAGCGGTGGAAGTGGATAGGACACACTCTACGAAAAGCACCTAACTGCGTCACGAGACAAGCCCTCACATGGAACCCTGAAGGCAAAAGGAAAAGAGGAAGGCCAAAGAATACATTACGCCGTGAAATAGAGAAAGATATGAGAGGAATGAACAAACATTGGACAGAACTGGAGGAAGAAGCCCAGGACAGAGTTGGTTGGAGAAAACTGGTGGGCGGCCTATGCTCCATTGGGGGTAACAGGCGAAAGTAAGTAAGTAAGTAATTCTGATCGATCTGGTCATATATACACACATAGACTGGTCAAAGCATTTTATATGAAAATTGGGAACGAAGGGGACAGAATATTAATATATAGTATAGAAAGAATAAGAAATTGTCATTTTACCCGCAGGCGATAATTATTAAGTATCATAATAACGATCTGGTTATGGAGTGATACAGATTATAAGGAAGTGTTTGACGTAATATGTCTTTAATGTTTGTTGACTAGACCGATTTATCAATATAGCTATAGAGATTGTTGTTTTACATTAAAAAATCATACATAAATCATTGTTAGACCACCATTAGAAACTTGGAAGCCTTGGACGGCTGTTTCATCCTGGTATGGGACTCATCAGCAGTCCACATACAGAAACTGAACACAGGATCTTCGGTCACGTGTGCGAACACCTAACAGTGGTATTACCGGCTCCTGTGTCTAGAGATTATGCGTTCACGAGTGAGATCGATGATCCTGGGTACGATTCCCGTGAACGCAGGTCCTGGATGTGCACTGCTGAAGGGTCTCAAGCTAGGTCAAGTGCTCCCAGGTCTGTAATAGTGGTCTAACAATGATTGATTTACGATTTCAATGTAATACTTATTTACTATGGTAATTAATACTTTCTCTTAAGTGAAATCATTTTAAATCATCGGTATAAAAATTTGAGCCTAAATAATATTGGAATGGTGTTCACTGAACTGGATAATTTTTGTTCGGCTAACTTTGATTATCTTTTTAATCCGCCTCATCGGCGGGAAACTTCAGACAGAAATGAGCCATTTGAAATCTTCCATGCATGTCTGACATTTTATTCTATCGACCATGATCTTTATTGGTTGCTGTTAACTCTTTTTCTATCTAAACAGTAATGAATAAAAACTGGTCATGAAAGAAAGCCAGCGTGCCTTTGTTTGAATGGATAATTACTAATATTATTATTATGAGAACTTAATACGTTTTTGGAAGTCTCTAAACGACTAAGATCATCTGAAAACGTCATAAATACGTTCAATTTCTGCAGGTACATAGATTCAACTTGTGCCTAAGCGTTTATTCATATTTGTAAGACTTTTCTTTGCTGTTCAATCAAGTTCAAGTGTACAAATAATTCCATTGTTAACAGGACACTGGTAAGAAGCCAGTTACAAGAGTTCAGGCAACAACACCTATTAACTAGTACCTCAAAAGCTATAATGAATATTAAGTGTCTAGCCGGAGCATTAGGTTAGACAAGTTGAACTATTGTATCCACTAACTATAGAAAGATATTGGTGAAATTTTCCTCATATCTTGCTCAAAATTAGTATAAGTTATAAGTTGATATAACTGATTATCTTCAGGAGGAAAGCATATGGTGATGTATATATATATATATATATATATATATATATATATATATATATATATATATATAATGGAGTTCAACCCTGTCGGGTGTAGGCAGTAACTACCAAAGACAAATGGGTGAGGTCGCGCAAAATACCTCGATCAATCAGAGTTAGACATTAACACGGTTGGATGCCGGCCCGGTGATTCGATGGTTAGGCGTTCGTGCACTATACCGAAAGTCCCGGGTTCAGATCCTGCGAAGTGCAGGAGTCGTGGATGCGCATTGCTGATGAGTATCATACCAGACGAAATGGCCGTCTTTCAGTGCTTCCAGGTTTCTAATGGTGGTCTAACAATGATTGATTGATGATTTCAAATGTGTAAAAACACAAATCTCCAAAACTCTAACTGAATATATATATGGTAAACATGTTTTCATTTCAGATGTTATGAAGCAGTTACGCATTAGAGAATTCGGTTATTGTACCTCGAAGAAATTTACATACTTTATTGCTTTGTTCAAAAAAGTAATCTGTGCAGCAAATTACATTCAAACAAGCAGTAGGCTTGTGCTGCTGGTGATGATGTAGTTCAGAAGAACAATGAAGGCTTCACTACCAAAACATGCAGCTCAGAGAATGAAGTACCACGACTATCCCTGCAGTAGTTTATTCTAAGTTGAAACCTCATTTCAGCTAATTTGATTAGATCAATCGAATGGTATCATTAGCCGTTATGCGAACTAAGTTTTTTTGTCGATAAACAGCATATATGATAGAACAGCGGATTTCAATAACTTCGTCATCAAACTCTACAGTTATATTTGTCTATAATTATTGGATTATTTTACCAAGGTCGGATAAAGGCGTACTTTAATTAATGAGACAATGTTATATGTTGAAAATCTTGACATGTTGCGTACTTCGAGGTCATTTATTAAAGGTCAGAGAGATTCAAACTAAAGTGTCAAGTTGTGATCAACATAAAAGTACTTTAACTCATGTGAATGGAACTCATAGTACGAGAAATTTCGTCACAACAATGGAGATAATAATAATAACAATCAAGTTGTGACTTGAATATCTTATACAAGCGGCGTGGACAAGGTAATTATGATAAAACTGAAAAAATTAAAATTCATGTGAATTGGAAAAAATAAATGTCTTGGGCTCGATTCCTGGAAGTAGCCGGAGTCATGGATGCACACTGCTAGTGAGTCCCATACTAGGAAGAAACGGCAGTTCAATGCTTCCGGGTTTCTAGTGGTGATCTTTACATTGGTCGGTCTTTAATTTTAATGAAACTCAGCAATCTCCATAACCCTGTAATGCAAAAATTGAATGTGTAGATAAAGAAAGACATAAACCAAAAAGGAAATAGAAGGGTGGCATAAAATATCCAGTTTAAGTTACTATTGCTCCTATTGTGGACCAAGGTAAACACAGAGCTTAAATATATCTCTTTTTTTGTTACACAGGTTAAGCTTTCGGAAATTGATCAAGGTGACTTCGACTAAGTACTCTAACTCCTTTAGGCAGACTGTTAGGAACTTGGTAACAAATAAAGAAAGCTTCATTCATTTTAATGAAGTATTAACAATCTATCGAAGGAGAAAGAATGGCACTGTTAGTCGATTTCGTTACTCCTTTCTCCAACCATGCACGAGCACGCAAGGATATAACTCCTTGAATCCGGTCTCTGTAACTAGCTCCACATGAGCAGTTGAATTGGCATACACACACGGAGGAGCTCAACATCGGCATTCTATCCTTGGTTGGTTGAATGAGTACTGGTTTGGTTGGAAAGACTACAACAGATCTTCTTAGTCACCTATTATGTGCCCTTTTTAAACGGAAACTTAGTTGAAGCATTTTCTTTCTGACTCCATAAGAATATGGTTCGAATTCCTTTCGAAATATTAGAAAACCTTAAATTATACAACAGCCGAAAGCTCTTTTTTAAAAATGTTATCAGAACTCCTCATATCATGAATTAACATTTTACTTCAGGCTAAAATATTCCGGTTTATGTCTGATAGGTAGTTTTTGAGAAAATGTTAATTCACAGAAATGAACCACTATTCAATAGCCAATTACGTTAGTGTTGTCATCAAGAAATATGCCGACGAATAAATCAAAGTGTATCCTAACTAACTAACTAACTAACTGTTTACTAGACTAGGAATTATGCTGACAATGTGAATCAGCCAATCAAAACTATACAATTAATTATTGTAAAGAAACTATTCACCGTGAAACTGTGAATTACTGTTTACAAAATATTCAATTCAAATTTACTCTAATTTGTGGAGCACAGTGTTTATTCAATTCAACATACATGATAGTTTGAAACTTGTCAGATTCGCTAACCAAGATTTTGTATACAACAACAAAAATTGTAGGTTGATGTAGAAATTCACTTCAATCCGAATAAAAACAAAATTGGTCAATAAACATCTCAATAAACTACACAGTACTTTGTACTGAATCACATTTCGGATTGTCTAAAAGCTTATTTCTGTTTACTTAATTTATGCTAATTGAACAAGTTTGATTTTTGATTTGTCTACTTTTTCGTAAGCAAACTTATTGACATAAACATTAACACTATTCGTTGTCTATTACAATAAAAAAAACCAATTATAAAGTATATTCGACTGGCATAAGCATAATACATGTTGTTTCAACTAATACATACACATAATACAGTGTGAACTTAATTTGATTAATTCAACTGTATTGAGTGATGCATCGTTTTCGGAACAGTAATACTAAGAATAATGCATAGAAAAATACTTTGATCAATACAATGTATCTGTTAGTAGACTGAATATTCAATTGGCTTTGTTTTAAAAAAATGCAAATATACGTTTAGAATGTTAGTTTAGATTTTGTTTAACTAAAAATATTCATTTGTTGCTTTGTAAGAAAACCACTTGTGTAATCATTTTTTTGCGTAAATATATTAATAAGTATATTATTGAAATCAATGTTAGGCCGCCATTCAAAACCTGGAAGCACTGAATGGCTATTTCGTCCTGGTATGGGATTCATTAGTAGTGCGCTTTGACGACTCCCACTGCCCGCATGAATCGGACTCGAGAGCTTTGGTTTTGCGCGCGAACTCTTGACCTCTGGACCACACTCAGTTGTCTACGCAAGATAATTCAGATCCACTGTCTAGAAACCGTCAGCAACAACCTACTGCAGGATAGAACAAACCAGATTCCAGCTGAGGAAGAAATCAAGAAGAGCTGCTGGATATGGAGAGAACATACACAAGACAAGCCCTCACTCGGAATCCTCAAGGTCAAAGAACAAGAGGAAGGCAATAGGTCACAGTATATCGAGAACTGCAGACAGACATGAACAGAATGGACAACAATAGAATAAAACTGGAAAGGAATGCTCGTGAGTTGAGTAGGTTGGAGAATGCCGGTCGAAAGCCTATGTTCCATTAGGAGTAACCGGCGTGATTACGTAGGCAATCAGCTGAGTATAGTTATTCGGTGTAAATTATATTAGTCTTCAGTTGTACAAGGATTACGTTCCTGAATATTGGATTCATAACGTCTATACTAACCAAATGGTAATGACAAAGCTCTAGTCTATCAAATTCGGTTGACAGCATTCATTCAAATTTAACTGTTCGTAGTAATTTGTCATATACTCTCTACTTTTAATTGTTGGGTTCGATCTCGTCTAGCACATATAGCAGAACAATACATGTAAGCGAACAATATTGCTTTCATTTAGATCGTCATCAGGCTTTAATAATTGTTATCTGAACATGTTAAACCAAGACAATCGATGACTCAATCATCACCATGAGATAGATTACGTAACAACACATGATAGGCAAAAAGTATAAAGGGATAGTAGGAAGACAGGTGTACCGACAGTGGTAAGAATAAAATACTACAATAACAAAAGGTTTTGTCATTAGTTCAACAATGGAAGTAGTAGGTCAAACTCAAATCAATAAACTTAGAATAATAACCACAAAGCATCATAACAATTACTCAATAAGGAGAGTGTAAATAATTAGATGATGAAGAAAATGAACAGGACGCGGCGGAAAATTACAAACAAATACAGAATGTGAGGATAATGCTAATGATAGCAAAAAACTAAAAAATGTATATCAGAAACTATCAGGATCCTAACTAGCAATCAAGTCTTTGTTATCAGAAAAAAATTCTAACACCCCTTGGTGGAATTACGCTTAGCAGATGAGTCTACCTGATATTCAGTCGAAGCGATACATTCAAGGACGAAACGGCCATTTAGTGCCCTTAAGTTTTCACTGGCTTCTTAAGATCAAATCCTGATTGCAGTCGTGGTCTAACATTGATCGATTCATGATTTCAAATGTGTACTTGACAATCTTCACAACCCCGTAATGCAATTTTACCTGTGCTCACTAGTGACTAGCTCCATGAGGAAGCATTGAGTTCTAGTGAGAAGTCCTGACCAGTGAAGTTCAGCCGGTTCGGGTGTGGATAGTAACTACCGAAGACAGTATATGACCATGCATTGATCGAAGTCAGACATTAACCGCGTTAGAAACCGAAGGCCTTGGGTTCGAATCCTGTGATATGCAGGAGTCGTGGGTGCGCACTGCTTATGTCACATACCCAGACGAAACAGCCGTCCAGTGCTTCCAGGTTTTTAATGGTGGTCTAGCATTGATCGATTCATGATTTCAAAAGACAATAACTGTCAGTTACGATTTTTACAGTGAGAACAGTTGTCGAGAATAATGACTCTTTCATACGCAGTGATCGTGTTTGAATTGATGAGCTTCAGTGTTACACACAATTCTGACCATAGTTTGTTATATGTCCAAAGACTGAGATGTCAGTTAGTTTAATTCATTTTTAGATAGTCATGCAAGCTTTTTATTCCTTCAGTGAGACTATATCCAATCAGGCCACATTTTGAGATAGTTTATAATAAAAAAATGACTTCATTTTTGTGTACAGAAACAATTTTTTATAACCTGGAAATTACCCTGATCATCTTTAAGCCACGGTTATGTGACAATTTTCCTACCCTTTCGTATCCTTTCTCTATTACGTTAATTTTCTCTCTCGTTAATTTACAATTATCATCTAATGTCTATTTGAACTTTTATTTAATTGACCTTTTATTCATCTTCATATAAAATGCCTTGACAAGTAAATATGTGTGACCAGATTGTTCGAACAATGTATAGCGCAAATACATCACACTGTTTCAGATCAATTACGTCTTCTCACTGTTCTATCAACATTTATAAAACCAACTAACTTGTTTTAAATGACTTTATTCAGACAATCACTGAGAATTAGACAACAATCGGTATGTAAATTATCTACAAACGTAACTTAAACACAAATCCAGTTCTTCTTCGTAGTCATAATTGTTTAAAATGTCATCCTGCACTCCTCATAAGACTATATACACTTAGCGCGTAATTGTGCTTCAACGAATTGAAGTATAATTCACTCACTATCTACAATATTTCTATTGATTTTTGCATGTTCATTAGATTATAAAAGCTTTCAAAGTATTTAACATATAAATAAAACTCAAAATCAGTCCTAATCGAAAAACGTCTGTACTTTTTAATTATTGTCTTTTGAATGCAAATTAAACTTTGAACATTTATCAGGAAAATATTTACTTAGTTTAATGTTCATTTTCAAATGCTAATAATTGAAATCGATTTATTTTGTCTAACGTGTTACATTCATTTGTATAATTACCTTGAATGTAGTAAGTAGTATAACGAATCTCTAGATATTACTGAATTCAGTGTAAGGCCAACTTGACAAAAAATATTTCTACTTAAATGGTATACGTAGAGTTTAAGTTATAATATGTGAAGCAAACTGATTTATTTTCATTGGAAAGGAAAATTACGAAGTTTAAACTAAAGTTCGTTAGACAACAATTGAAAATACTTAACAGCCGTTTCATCACAGAATGAGACTTTCTCAGTATCGTGCATCCATGACTCTGTATCCAGGAACCAGACCCAGAACTTTTAGTCATGTTCAAAACCACTTCTCCTCTAGACCGTTGAGTCGGCATCCATCAATACTGATAAACTTTGATCAATTCAAGGTAATGTGAAACCCTAATTTATTGTCTAAGGTGAAGAATTTCTAGAAAACGGATAAGAGATAGTTCGAAAATGGTTGTCGCAGAGATATCACTTCTAGCAGTTTGTCAACTGTTGAGTAAAATATCGAGATAACTCATAGAATATTAATAAAACTGAACAAGTTTCACAACCCTGTACCGATAGTTATCTAGTTCACACCACTGACATGCTTTGGTAGGAAATTCTTGGAGTTCTAGTTCGAATCTGTAACTAATAGAGTTTAGAAAAGTTGGATATGAAATAGTTCTCCACCCCAGAAAATGGAATAAGGTTGTATAGTATCGTAAATTGATCAAAATTAGATATCAACACTGATAGATTTCGACTCAACAGTCTAAAAGTGAAGCAGTTATCGACAAGATTAAGGATTCTGAGTTCGGTTCCTGGATACTGAGTCATAGGCGCAAAATACTGAGCAAGTCTCATTCTATGATGAAACGGCTGTTAAGTATTTTCAAGTTTTATCTAAGAAAGATCAGTTTCTGATTTAAGTGAAGTGTGAAAATTCTGTAATCTTTATTACAAAACCCTACATTTAAAAAATGGTAAAATTGAGTTTATGGTATGTATAATCTACACACTATATGTTCTTGAATGAGTTAAAAGTTCAATATTTATCAGATTAAGACTAAAAGTTATTACCATTATAAAATCGAATTTTTTTTTAAAAATCAAAAGACCTTAAACTTTCAACTCAGCTTAATATTGTGTATGAACGTGTTTTTTAAGTTTCAATAAAATCGATCAATTTTCATGTACTTTAAAACTAAGAATTAAATGGTTTATTCAGTTACAAAAACAAGTGGTCTTAAGTTTGAAAAGGAATATATGTTAGCATAAACAAATTGAAATGATTTGTAGGATTGACGTTAGCACTATTGTGGTGTGAGCTACTTATAAGTAGTATATGACGTGATTGTCAACGTAGTTTTTGGCAGCAGCAGCAAAATATCAGTTCATCATATCGAACTGGACTGTTCTTGTTGCAAAACATCAATCCATTGTCACTATTCATGTGTTTCATACAAATTTCAATGTGTTCTAACTCTTCCTTACTTGATCTTCCCCCATGTTCTGCTACCAGACATTACGTTGACACTCACGTCATATACTACTTATAAGTAGCTCGCACCACAGTACTAGCAGTAATGGAGAAGATTACGGATCGAAGATATTCGAGAAATAAATATTAAAAAGCAAGGAGAAAATAGTCATGAGGGATTCAGAAGAAGGAAGACAAAGAATGAATGCATCTGCGCCATTGCAAACGATTTTTAGCTATATCATTCAAAGTGTCTAACCATCAGTTACGAGTGTCTCACCGACCCCAACCAGGTAGACTACACCTACTAACATGGCTCAACCCAGTTGTCAGTGACTTCATGAATTTGTGCCATATTTTGGTTTGACCGCCCCTAGCTTTCTTCCCCACATCAGACAATATCGCTCGTCCAGGTAGTCGGTGTAGTCAGCGTACCTATCACATCTCCCTACCACCTCAACTGATGAAGATTCACTACTTCACCGACTGATCTTCTATCATAACCTAGTACCTTTTTCCTAACAATAGCATTGCTTACTTGGTGATCCCAGGATGTATGAGTAATGCTTCTTTATGATTTCAAATTCATAACTCATACCAGTTCTATGTATTCAGTTGATATATAAGGACTGGTTATACTATACAGCTCATCATTGCAATCTAAATTCAACCTGGTTGCCACATAATCATTAAAAGTGATGTATGTTAACTGATCGATAAAGGTCTAAATAAGATATAAACTTGATATGGCAGTAAATTTGAAATCAACATTAGTTAAGAAATAATAATCTACGTGATTATGTGATTAACAATGACTAACACATTACTAAATATCACAAGTTCATTAATAGATGACCTGATCACTATCTCAAAGGTCACTTATTATATAAAGACTAATAATCGCAACTAACAAAGATATCATTTTATAAAGTACATGAAGTCAAAAAATACTTTAGAAAACAAGGAATTTAGATATCAAGGTTATGTATTCTGTTATAACATCAATGTCATTGGAAAACCATTTCTTACTTACTTACTCACCTACTTATGCCTGTTACTCCTTAATGGATCATAGGCCGCCGACCAGTATGCTTAAACCTACTCTCTTTTGGCCACCCTTTTTCAGTTCTGTCCAATTTTTGTTCATTCTTCTCAAATCTGTCTCCATTTCCCGGAGTAATGCGTTCCTTGGCCTTCTTCTTCTCTTTTGACCTTGAGGGTTCCTCTAAGTGAGAGCTTGTTTTGTGACGCATTTGGGTGATAATTTGATAAACAGTAGTTATTTATTCTGAATTACAAGTCCTAAAAAGTGTCAGTCGAAACACTGAAAATCTATGTAAGATTCGGATAAAAAATGATGGGCCTTTTTAGAACATGATTTTTAAAAATTATGTAGAAATATAAAGAGTTCGTTCTCATGCGACTTTCAAATGTGTATTAATAAACCGTGAACAATATAAAATTTATTCGAGTTATCTAAACATTTAACCAGCAATGGATTCTTTTTCACATTGAGCAAACAATATACCGACTGTGGTATTTAATATAAGTTTTATGCACAACCCAAAGGTGTCAATTAACAACTTACCACTACTGCTACTACTACGACGACTACTAACAAATCACTAAACATCTTTTGTGTTCTAGTTTGAAACGCTTAAACATTATGAAATCAAGTAATCATGAATAGAATAATCACATTTAGGCTACGATAAATCCGCAGTTCGTGATTTTATATTACAAGCACCATCCTACTACTATTACTACTAAAACTACCACTACTGCTACTACTACTACTACTACTACTACTGTGGTGCGAGCTACTTATAAGTAGTATATGACGTGAGTGTCAACGTAATGTCTGGCAGAAGAAGATGGGGGAAGATCAAGAAAGGAAGAGTTAGAACACAATGGAATTTGTATGAAACGCATGAACAGTAAAATGTCAGACAATGGATTGATGTTTTGCAACAGAAACAGTCCAGTTCGATATGATGAACTGATAATTTGCAAACGAACGATTTACGATATGGTTTTCCTATTTTACTGAGTATCTCTGTAATTCTCGTTAAATACAATCGGGTTGCCCCACCTGTGTTCTCCTTCACTACACTACTACTACTACTACTACTACTACTACTACTACTCACACTACTATTTTTTTCACTATGTAACCTATAAAGATTTTAACTAACTAGCGAGTCAAATCAAAAAACTGTGATCAATAGAAATCTTTGAATCACTGTTTTTTCATTGATTTCGTTAGATTAATAATAACAGTACCAATTATCTATAATTACAAAAAATCTTTCTTTTTTTAGGAAAAAAAATTTATTCGAAAATTTATTTGTTTGATAGATGCTTTACAGTAAAAATCACGATTGATCGCCCACACTGAATTTCAGACATTTTGACATTAAATTTGTCATATTATTGCAACGACTGATTTTTCTCATCCATCATCTTTCATTCATCAAGGTGGATGAATTTCCGATATATATATAGATAGATATATTAATCACTTGTTTCTTTCTTAAGAACTATCACGTGTCTACTTTAGTTTTATGTCATATACAAATTCCTCCCACTAAAATTTGTCAATATTTGATGACGGACGGTGTGCAATTATATGCACACAGAGAGCTGACATTTCTAATTATTCAATTATTCAATAGACCTAAAATAGTAGGGTCAATATGAACATTTACACTGTTGAGAAGTAGACATCCTTCAAGCATCTGAGCTAGTCAACAAGAGGAATAGGAGTTATTGTTTAGAAGAACAGAAAAATTTAATTTAGTGGAGCCTTAAGTCATAATAATACTAACTCATATTCAATATTTTCATTGTGGAGTTATTGCAGATTGTTAGCTTTCGTCGAAATCGTGAATCGATCAGTGCTAGACCAGCATTAGAAACCTGGAAGCACTAGACGACCGTTTCATCCTAGTCTGCGCCTCACTAGCAGTGCACATCGACGACGAACGCATGCGGAAATACTACCAAGAACCTCTGATCTCGAGTGCGAATGCTTAAGCTCTAGATCACTGAGCCAGCATCTGACGGTGTTAATGTAAAACTTCAACCAACCAACGATGACAATGGATGAGTTCGTAAAAGAACATGGATTGATCGAAGTTATTGTTCACGCGGGACATCAAGGATTCTTGTTAGGATTTTTTTGGGGACGTTAGATCCCCAGGACTCACTTGGAAAAGGTCCTAATTTTGTAATTTTATTCTGCAAATGGTCTTCAGCGATGGGCTTTGGTACTCTTGGGGTATGCTTTCGAGATCCAATACCGACTCACTCTACAATTGGGTCAGGCAAAGGCTTTGTCACGACTCATGTATGATCAAGTGGCGGCTGATGAAAACATGGTAATCGCATCTCTGTCAGGGGAATGATATTTGACAACCGAAATACGGGCATAGCCAGTGTCTGCAACAGCTATACAAACCGCTTCTAAGAACAACCCCATCATCTAGATGATGATGTCACCAACGGTTGGCCGTCTACGAAGTTTGATGGCCACATGAAGCAGCTGTATCAGCGGCGGGATTCACTATGCATTGTAAACGAGTGCCTGATGTTTAGAGGAAGAGTGGTTGTGCCAGAATCACTTTGCACAGAAGTTCTGAGACAGTTCCATCTCGGTCATCCGAGGAATTAAACGAATGAAATTCATAGCCAGCAATTACGTATACTGGCCCCTAATGGATAAACATATGACGAGTTGGTTGGAAAACGCATATGGAGTCAGCAAGCGGCAAAGTTGAATGCCAAAGTTCCGCCAGTTTCATGGCCACGACCTGATCATTCTTGGTTCAGGATACACGTCGACTTTGCAGGCCTCATTAATAGAACTATGTATTTAGTTCTGGTCGACGCCCTTTCAAAATGGCCAGAAATCGGTCCTGTAATGCCGCTCACGACAACTAAGACAATACAGCTCCTCACTGAAATTTTCTCTCAAAAATGGCAAACGAGATGTGATCGTATCTGACAATGGGTCTCAAGTTACCTCCAAATATTTCCAAACTTTCTGTCGACGGCTAGACATTAAACACTTACGCTCACCATCATACCACCCGCAATCGAATGGGCAAGTGGAAAGGTTTTTGGATACGTTTAAAAGAGCATTGGTCAAGTCAAAAGGGGAGGGTATACCAGCTGACGCGTTACAAGGTTTCTTGTATGTCAATCGAACAACACCAAATGAGTTGTTACCGGAGCAAAAGTCCCTGGCAGAAATCCTGATGAGAAGAAGATTGAAAATGATCCACAGCCTGATGCATCCAAGTGATGAACCAACTCCAGTACAAACAAAGTCTAAAAAGCAATAGACGTATGAAGTGGGATGTCCCGTGTTTGCCTGTGACTACAAACCAAACCATGGTCCTTGGACAGAAGCGCGAGTGGTCGGAAGAGTTGTTGGTGTTATGTTCATAATAGAGGTAGGAGGAGATAGATGATCACGACATCGCAATCAGATACGCAAACAGCTAACCACAGATCGCCAATCAAGAGAAGTAAATCTTCCCTTTTACCTCCTGCTAGATACCTTCAGCTTACCGGCAGCCCTACCACGAGAATAAGCTCAACAACAAGCTGATCTGCGGTCCAGTAGGTAGCCTTTCCGACAGCGGCGAATAAAATTCAAGATGCAGGTCGACCCCAGGAACATGCACTATTAAGAAGGGGAGGAGTGTTGGGGGCGTTAGATCCCCAGAACTCACTTGGAAAAGGTCCTTATTTCGCAATTTTATTCTGAAATTTTGGATGACCTTCAGCTCACATGTGCAAATAGGAAAATCCCTGACAGTCATTGTTTGATGGAATATTTTAGTACGATATTTTGTAACTCTCCCAAGGGCGTTGCTATCACTGTGTCAATAATCTGGATTCGTGTGCATAGCAACCTCAAATTTTCTGGGTGCCTTTTGAATACATTTTCTACGCCTTGTCCAGAATTCTTCCTTTAGTTAGCGGGGACTAGGACAATCAGATTAGTATAGTCTCTCGTGTCAATGCATCCATCAATGATCCTCGTTACGTCTATCCGAGTATAGTGAACTCGTAATAGCTGCAAGCATATCAGGTCTCCTGATGGGGACGTTGTAGATACGCACCACTAATGAGTCTCATAGTTAATAACCTACGAATATTTGAAAACTCAAACAATAATTGCATTGCGGGGTTGTTGTGGAGACTGTTAAGTTTTATTTGTAACCATGAGTCGATCAATGTTAGACCACCGTTAGAAACCTGGAAGCACTTGACGGCCGTTTCGTCCTGGTATGCGACTCCTCAGCAGCACGCACCCACGACCACTGCGCCCCGCAGGACTCGAACCCAGGACCCTCGGTATTGTGTGCGAACGCCCTAACCGTTAGACCACTGAGCCGGTATCTAACGGTGTTAATGTCTAACTTGATCAAATTCACGGAGTTTTGCAACCTCATACCCTGTATACATCCGAACAGGTTTGAACTTCACTGGTCACGACTTCCCACTAGAACTCGGAGAAGATTCCTCACCAAGCTAGTCACTAGTGGACATTGCGGGGTTGTTGTGAAGATTGTTAAGTTTTATTTGTAACCATGAATCGATCAAATAATAATGAAAATCTGCTTAGATCAGGATAGAAAAAAAATTAGGCATTAAATAATTAGTTACGGATATTCATAGCAACAGTTTAAAAAATTAATTAAATTTCATAAGTTAACGAGGTTTTCCCAAATAAATACTAAAATGCATTTAAGTCTTAGAAAGAAATTTTTGGTTTAAATTAAACAATACAACCATCTATATTTTGTACTCACTATGAATATGCTAGGAAAATATAGTTACACTTCATTAAGCGCAAACGTAGATAGATATATATGGTGGACAGTTAAGATTATTTACGTCCATAGGTAATGAAATGTTGTCGAGAAAAAAAAGATGTTAAACAAGCAAACCTATCATTAATATTCATTCATCCATAGTTAGTAATGAAAAGTAACAATAAGAAAATAGAGTCTGTTTTTATCAATAATGATAAGAAGTACACACGTTTACTGAACATATTTGCTTACTAGAAAGCATGTTGATAATTGAAGCGATCAATAATGCGTTTAAGTCTCCGTCTTGACATCAAAACTGAGATGCTTCCTGGCTTAGGGGTCGTAAGCAACGATTCACGTGGATTCATTCAGTAAACAAATTCACATTAGGGTAATTATTGTTAAAGCTGTTTTAGAAAGTGGATGGATTGGATATAAGTTACTGGAAATATTAGTGAACCTGGTAGTTTCTGTTTCATACTAACCAGAATGTTGTATGAATTCGAAATGAAACTTAACCTACCTACCTACCTACCTACCGGCTTATTGTTCCAGAGGTAAAATGTTCACGCGCAAGACCGTAGGTTATAGGTTAGATTTCTGCGAGTAACAGGAGTGGTGGATGCGAATTACTGATGAGTTCTATACCAGGTAGAAACGACCGCTCCAGTGTTTCCAGGTTTCTAATGATGGTCGAATGATGAATAATTCACGAATGGAATATTAATCTGCCTTGTCAGTCATCAAATTGTTGGTAATATTGAGATTAGCATAAAGACTTTATTCTTTTTATCATATTCTAAAGTGAAATCTATTCAGTAAACATAAACATTTATGAAATAAACATTTGTCGAGTCATATTCTGATGTTGACCTTATTTACTGTATTCAATATACATATATGTACAGACATACAGAAATATATATATATATATATATATATATATATATATATATATATATATATATATATATCATCTATCCACGCTTCCGTTATTCTTTTAAGTGTTAACTTACGGTCAGACAAATATTAATCGTACCGATCACTAATAAAATTAAGACTAGACCAACTATGTGCTTAATGCGAAAATAAATAATTGTCATTCTAAATGTTCTTGTGTTCATTCAAATTTAGTAGATAGACATTTAACCCTAATAGTTAATTGTATATCATAGTTAATGGATTATAATACTTACAGTCTGAATAGATATGATAATTACTGACTCTGTTATTCTCGATCTATTAATAATTAGTAATTGTTATGATATACCTAACTTGTTTTCAAACTTTTAAATTTCTTTACTGGATTTTGAAATGGTTCGTCATACAGTTGTGCTCACTAGTGACTAGCTTCGTGAGCGAATTCTCGGAGTTCTAGTCAGAAGACGTGAATAGTGGAGTTCAAACGTATCGGGTGTAAGCAGTAACTGCTGAAGAGAAATAGGTGAGGTTTAGTACAAACCTTAGATTGATCAAAGTTAAACATTCACATAAGCTTAATGATCCAGAGGTCAAGCGTTCGCGCGCGTGACACAATACCTGGAGTTTGACTCTCACCAGCGGGTTTCGTGGATGTGCACTGCTGATGAATCGGCCACTTAACGCTGCCAGGTTTATAAGAGTGATCTAACGAAGATCGATTCACGATTTCAAATTGAAGTTAGATTAACAAAGATGAGCCTCATAAATACATAAAATGCAAAAGTATATTTTCTCCCTTAAATATAATATCAATGATGACATCATAATATCGCCCTTTTTCAGACTCATCTTTTTTCACACAAGGATAATCTCAGAATGAAAGTTTAAGGACTTCCATGCACCAATTCAAAATTACCGCACAGTTTTGGTTGTTATGACATTCTTAACTGACGACACCGGCTCAGTGGTCTAACGGTTAGGGTGTTGGCGCACTAGTACCGAATGTCCTGGGCTCAAATCCTGAGCGATGCAGGGGTCGTGGGTGCGGGCTGCTGAGGAGTCCCGTACCAGGACGAAATAGCCGTCCAGTGCTTCCAGGTTTCTAATGGTGGTCTAACATTGATCGATTTATGGTTCCAAAGATGTACTATATGTAGTGACGTAATCTTTTTCATTTCATTGTGATTATCATTCAAATTGCCTTGATTGGTTTAACATTTTCATCCATAAATATTCATGTATATTAGATAGTAAAGCATGATGACGATCTAATCGATAACAATATTATTCGCTTATATCTGTGTTATTCTAACTTAGGTATAAATTCGTTTTCATTATTCTTCAGTCCTATTGGAACTTGACTCATTCTCATTCCATTTATCATTATTTCTCATTTGTGCAATTGTTAGTGCATAATTTCCTAGTTTAACTTTTGACTAATTTATCTCTGCACTTTTAAAATATTTAACTTGTAGAAACTTCACATTATTTCATTCTATAAATAATTAATTAATTGAATTTCTAATAACTCAGTTAGTTATATTTAGTAATTGTTATGATTAATTTTCCATTCATGCAGAAATTTCCGACATGACAATCTGCTGTTGTTGTATGTATACTGCTTTTAAATAATTTATACTATTTTGCCAAATAGAAGTAAATATAAATAGATTTGAAAGCTGTATCGTTTTGATTTGACATATATATATATATATATATATATATATATATATATATATATATATATATATATATATATATATATATATATATATATATATATATATATAGGTGTTTATTTGGCTCTTTGAAAACTATTCTGATTGAATTGCCTGATAGTACACTCAACTTAATCAAGAAATGAGTGAACGTCTCCGAGAATGATTTGGAAAAAGCTAGGCAAAGACAATACAAAGTTCTCTCTTGGTACACTTTATGGTCAGTGGTGATCAAATTGTGGATGAAACAAAAACATTTCGAATGATCTATCGTATACCGCTGTCATTTCTCAACTAGGTTCGATCCTGTTTATACATATATATATATATATATATATATATATATATATACATATATATATATATTATGATAAAAGGTGGAACAACAGATCAGTGAACACTTTTACCATTATCTAAGAATTTCCATTAATATTACTCAGTATCTTACTCATCTTCAAGATGAACCAAGTTTTATTGTTCTGAGAAATAATGGAATATAAACAGACATTTATGCAACTACTACAGGTTTTAATCAAGTTATATTTGTCTTAGAATTAGGTTGTTAGAACAATTTTTAAATAAACCTGACCATGTGACTTTGGTTCATCAAATTAATTCATACTAAATTATATTTTTTTTTAATGGAAGGAGATAATATACCTTCTCTCTCCAAATACTCTGGTACGGTAGAGAGTAGAGAGAGCCAACTTTCCCTCATGAAATGCTCGCAGATAGCCACATGTGTAGCTACTGTTAGGGAAGTCCTAGTCACTACTATTGGTGACCTGCTACTATAGAAATACATCTCCTAGCTTTGCTTCACTGTTTTGTGGATTTGACCTATAAGTCGAATAGGCTGAGGCAACGGCTCCCTAAGGAAACGATCTGCTTCAGTTTGGCCGTTTGGTCAGTATCCCAGCCCATTGATAAATTTATTGAATGCTGTGATGCATAATTATATAGGTGCTCCTTTGTACTAATTTTTGTGTTTAAATCAATCAGTTAATAGATGTTTCCATAGATTATTAGAGGTAAATTTGAATTGCACACATTAAACAAATAGTCGTAGTATTCTTAAATAATTTATTATGTACACCATTAACTAGTTACATGTATGAGTGAAAGCAAAAAAAAAATAAACTTCACTATTTCAAATTTTATTTCACAATTTGTACACTTTATGTCTAGAAAGTCTATTTCAAATTTGACGTAATAATAATAACAATAATAACAATGCTAATAATAATCATGAATTCAAATGAACAGGTTTTCAAACTGTCCACCTTTTGAATCACGTGTGATCTTGATGAATGGACCAGTCACAATTATATTGATCAAACAATTGTATCATTGGCATACATAACGAAATAAAATTTGATAATATGACTAATTCACATTTGTTTTAATCAGTCATTTTATCACTTTTTACACGAATTATAAAATTGAAGTTTGAATAATTTTTTGTGTATATATATCTATATATAAAAAGTTTACGAATTTATTTACTAAAACAAATTTAATTTAATTTAATTCTGATAAAAGAATTTCCACTTTTTTGTTTTAGCATTGTTAATTTAACATTGAATAATTGTAATAAAACCGTTACTCTATTCAAACAAGTTACAATTCATTTCAGGTTTTTTTTTCTAATATTTTATGCTTGTAACAAAATGTGGTATTTTTTTTATTATCTCAAACTAATAACATATCCGTTCTTCCTGTATTGAATACTATAATTTTAATAAGTCAATCATTTTAATCCCACATATAGTTCAAATCCCAATAATTTATGTTGTGTATGTAAATTGAAATTTGTTAAATGTTCAATTCGCATAAACAATCAATACACATAATATGTCCTAAAATTCGAAATTCCAAGTTGAATAACTTTCAAGTATTCATTGTATATATGTATATATATGTATATTTAGTTTCATATGGCATTTACATTTTAATGTATCAAAATGAACCTTCAATTTTTAGCAATTATTATATTTTATTATGAATTTACTGAAAGTAACTTCAGAATTATTATTATTATTATTATTGTTTTCAATATTTATTCGAAACACCATTCAAGTTGTTAGTGGATATTAATTCTTGTTTTCTAAAGGAATGATACTTATTCTATTTTTCAGGTTAACATGTATATTGGACAAATTAACATTGCAGTGCTATTATTATTATTATTTTGGTAAATAAACTGTTAAGCATTTGATTTCAACCTTATTCCTCCTCACACTTACATAACATTTATATTGGTTTATTCACTTACTTCTTACATGATTAACTAACTAACTGGGTTGTTTTTTAGAAAAGAAGCTTTAAATGCAAGATATAATAATCGAGGAGATTATTAGTATTCAACACATATTACCAATACTAGTGATATAATGATTATTTAGAAATAAACATTGTATAGTAAAATATATCTTTTAGGAAACATAGAATCAGTAATAGACAATTAACGAATATTGTTCTATAAATTTACGGATGAATCATCGTTAAAAACCTAGGAATACTGGTATGAGACTCATCAGCAGTGCGCATCTACCACCTCTGCTACTCGCAAGATTGAAAATCAAGAACTTCGGTCTTGCACGCGAGAAGACGTGACCAGTGGAGTTCAACACTGTCGGGTGTAGGCTGTAACTACTGAAGACAGTCGATAAGGTTGCGCGAAATCCTTAGATTCGTTAGAGTTTGACATTAAAACCGCTGAATGCCAGCTCAATGGTCTGGAGGTTAAGTGTTCGAGTGCAGAACTGAACGTCGTGGCTTCGATTTCTGCGAGTTACAGGAGCCGTGGATGCGCACTGCTGATGAGTCGCATACCAGGACAAAACGCCTGTCGAGTTTCTACTGGTGGTCTACAACGATCTTCATAATACTATAATGTAAAAACATGTATCATCGATGGATTCAAACTGAGAATATGATTAGATAGACCAGTTAATATTCTCACTGATCGTAGTTCAGTGAAAATCATTATAAACCTGAAAATACTAAAACGACTATTCCGTTTCATGGAATATGATCTTTCACCAACGCAAATCTACAACTCCGACGGAAGATAGAACTTAGAATTTTCAAGCTTTATAACGAACTCTTAACGTCTAGATTATGGAGTCAACATCTAGTTTATCTATTTAAATTTACTCATATTATTTGATCACGTGTAATATTTCCATATATTATACGAAATGTCAACTTTGTGTTATGCCAACATAAAATAAGAAAAAAAATAATATTTAGCTGAAAATTCTTTTTTTTTGTCAGATGAAAACATGTGACGTTTATTTAGATTCAAACAGAAAAAAAACAATCTCATATCAGTGTTGAGAATGAATTTAGAGATAAGAAATTATGAGATACTGCTTTAATTGTTAAATGGACACTGATTGTAGATAGAGTTTGTAAGTTTTATTTTACTTCCATTACCTTCAACCTTCTTTGCGAAACACAAAACTTTCATTGTTCACAGTATAGATCAATACTAATTACTGTTGTAATCTGTGATGTGTTTTCCCTTCTATGAGTTTTATGAACATTTTGTCCTGTTACACTGATTGGTCACTGAGTAATTAGGTTTGTCTAATGTTTGTACTTATGCAATTCTATCTATCAAGTTTTGAACGATCGGACAACACATGTGTTTTATTTTTCAGAGTTAAATAATCAGTAAGAATGCTTAGATGTTGCATTTTTAACTGATTAACATCTGTCAACATGTAGGATCTATGGTGTTAATAAAACTGATGCTTTTAATTACTTATAATTGGAGTGATTTAGTGTGACAGTCAGAACTATTTGCGGCAGAAGAACCGATATACTGAATGAAATAAGAGGTTTGCGGAGGACATTCAGTCCGGCAGTTCACATCACTGACTGACTCTAGTTAGATAAGTCACAAACAGGTGGGTGGCTGTTACGTCTAACTATCCGACCCCTCGTCGAAGCAAATCCACGACCCTATCGAGAATGATGGAATCTATCATATTCAAGTTTTAAGACGAGCATTTAACTTTTATACCACTAACCTGAAATCTACTGGCTTATATATCTACTTAATGGATAAGTGACTTATAGCCGACATGGTTCAATCTGAAATTCTTATTTACGATCGCTGGTGAGGTAGTGAATTGTGGAGTCGAATGCTAGAAGGAATAACGCTCTTCTCATTATGTAAAATATGATATATTTCAACAGAATGAACAATATTCATTTACGGATTATGATTATGTTGAATAATTCTATTCACAGTTTCGGAGTTTCTAATAACCATTTACATGCATGACTAGTATATTCTTGAAATCTGACTCTCAGATGATATTCAAGGAGTTTTGTTACGCTCGTCACTAAGTATGCTTGAAGCTATTACGAGCTCACCTTAGTCAATAAACGCGAACGAGACAATTACCAGCGTCCAGATTGGCTACCTTGAATTGCAAGCTGAAGATAAAAGGTTTTGTAAGCGTAGAAAGTATATTCTACAAACACCCAGCAATCACAGTACAATCAAGCCTACAACTCTCGTTTATTTATACATCATAGAAACGTCCTTGAGACAGTTAAGAAAATAGCACACTAAAATACACAGCAGCCAATCACAGCCATGGATTTTGCTGGTGGGAAATGAAATCTCAATGTCAACTGATCAGTCCATGCTGGCAAACATGAAACCCAAAATAAGGCATTTATCAAGCGAGTTTTGGGGATCTAACATCCCCAACAATTTTATCAGTTGTAATACCATACTAATTTCATATAATGTCGATTATATATCTTGAATGAAATCCAAGGTAGATGATGAACGAGACTGTACGATTGCAGAATACATATTTCATGATTCCTAATTGAAAGTGTCATCATTTCTTCTCAAGCTACACAAGTTTTTCCATTCGATCATCACTAGATGACGACCACTCAATGATGTAGTTAATAGGTTGGTTGGCAGACTGTGAAACTGATCACCTCACTAATGTTATTTCGAATCCTGAATTTCCTCCACCATTAAAATATTCATTAATTGCTTTTCTTCTGAATTAATAATTTTAATTAGTATTTTGGTTTTTTTTAAAGTGCGATGGAACATTTCTCTGTATACTGGTTGATTTCAAAAGTTACCAACGCAGCTGGCTATTAATTATTGATTCACATAGCCACCTAACTCATTCTTCAGACTGAAAATGAGCGAATCCGGAGAGTTCATGTAAACAATGATTTTAAAATATTTGAAATCATCATTTTTAGACCACAATTAGAAACCTGGAAGCACTGGACGGCCGTGAAAGTGAAAACATTCTCGACAATCTATTGAAATGAATCATTATTCATACAATTTACAATTTAAAAAGAAAACTATTTCTTTCCAAATTAGCGAAATAACTAACTGAGAAAATCTTATTAATTTTTATATTATTTATTTATCCTGAATCTAAAATTACAATGTTTGGTTACACATCATATCCTTACTAATTACAGATGTTATTATATATATGCGCCAATCTAACAGTCTAGAGGTTGCGGATGCGTATTGCTCAGGAGTTCCATACTAGGACGAGACGGTCTTCCAGTACTTCCATGTCTAACAAAGATCTATTCGTGATCTCCACTATGGTCTAACATTGATCGATTCATGGTTACAAATAAAACTTAAAAATCTTCACAACAACCCCGCAATGCAATGACATGTTTCCACTAGTGACTAGCTTGGTGAGGAATCTTCTCCGAGTTCTAGTGGGAAGTCGTGACCAGTGAAGTTCAAACCTGTTCGGATGTATACAGGGTATGAGGTTGCGCAACTCCGTGAATTTGATCAAGTTAGACATTAACACCATTAGATACCGGCTCAGTGGTCTAACGGTTAGGGCGTTCGCGCACATTACCGAAGGTCCTGGGTTCGAATCCTGCGGGGTGCAGGAGTCGTGGATGCGCACTGCTGATGAGTCCCATACCAGGACGAAACGGCCGTCAAGTGCTCCCAGGTTTCTAATGGCGTTCTAACATTGATCGATTCATGGTTACAACTAAAACTTAACAATCTTCACAACAACCCCGCATGCAATATATATATGTATTGTGGGTGTGTTATATTAGACGTCGGGATCACTCCGCTGATAGCTGCATTGAACTCCAAGCTGGCTCACCACTCTAGTGGCCTATGATCCAGCTTGCACGAACAGTCGATTATGCTATGAAGTAAATCGTTCCTTCAATTTCCGTAAAACATACTTAGGCGAACCCCAGTAATAAGAAGCCAAATACGGATTTGGTTGAATGAGTTTATTTCATGCAATCATTTGCGCAGACAGACATTAGAATACAAATCTCAAAAGCAAAGCGGAGTGAAGTGGCGAATGCGACCGAGCGAACTCCACGCGATGAACTATGACTGTTTATTTATAGTCAGACAAAAGTAAGCTAAACATGTAATTAGCGAAGTAAGCGTCACACACACTGGGCTAGAAAACAACCAAGATAAAAGTAAATAGTTGGCAACGTTGAAAAATAAGTGAATAACTCAAGAAGAATGAATCGATAAAATTGTTCAAAGGCTGGGATAAGCCCTCTGAACACGAAATAAAAGTACACACATTACAACATTTATAATATATATACGAACACTTGACCTCTAGACTGCTAAACCCGCATCCTATGGTGTGAATATTGAATTTCATTCAGCCCATGACTTTGCACAACTCTTCATCCATTGTCTGCGGTAGATAACCATCTCATTGTGTCCAGTTGTAAATGAAGCTTCATCAGTATTTTCTTTTATGATTTTAAACATCTACATGCATTACACTTTAATCAAGTTGAGTCATTTGGTAGGTTCATTTAATTATCTTATTTTCCAGTGTTTATCCAGTTCATTTTTATATGTAGGAAAACGAGTAAACAGTGTAATTAATCCCATAAATAATTTGACTTGTAAGATTTGTTACAGAAACATCTACACCCGATTAGTAGTAATGGGTTGAGTCGTAAGATTTGTTACAGAAACATTTTTAAGGTAACACATTATAGGTTCGTTTGTTGTAACACTTTTCTTAGCATTTCATGTTTTATTTAGTAATGCTGAATTATATAAAACCTCTTTCATTTGAGTGTTTAACAGTAAATTTAGTTCATTTGAATTAAAACCTTTCAAGTTTCATTTGATATAGTGTGGTGTATTTATGGTTTAATTAACTGAATCGTTTAATACAGTAGATTAGATAGAACTATATGTCGAAATTCGAGTTGAAAGCTTCCTTCTCATTACAATCAAATACATTCCTTTTCATATAAATCAAAAGCTTAAAATACTTCTGTGTCAAAATACTGATTCCTCCAAAAAAGTTTTCTTATCCATTTTTAAACAAGTTTAAATACACGGTTCAATGATAGATTAAGCCCGATTAGAGATTTTAAATAGATCAGTGTGAATGGAATTCAAGGCACTAGTACCAACCACTGCAAAATGGGCAGTGTAGTCGACATCGCCTGTTAGTAATGGGTTGAGTTTTCGCGTTGTTTATATTCAACGCTGAATTTTATTCGATCTTTGTTGGCACATGTACATTCGATGTAAGATAAGTATCTCCTTTAAAAAATTTCATCTTACAACTTTCTTGTAACATATAGTGTTTGAGTAATTGTATTTTAACTGTAAATATTCGACTACTAACCAATATTAATTTCTAAAAACTTATATTATTATCAAAATTATGGATCAATCATTGTTAGACCATCAATAGAAACTTGGCAACACTGAATGATCGTTTCGTCTTTAAAATGGGACTCATCAGCAGTACTCATCCACGACCCTCGCTCGCGAGAATCTAACCTAGAAGCTTCGGTCTCGCGCGCGAGCGTTTAATGTCCAGACCACTGAGCTGGCACTCAGTGGTGTTAATGTCTAACTTTAATCAATCCAAGGTACTGAGCGCACTGCTTCACACCTGAACAGGGTTGAACTCCATTGGTCATGACTTCTCGCTAGAACTCAGAGAAACTTCTTCATTTAACTAGTTACCAGTGACACATGTTATGACTGAGTCAAAGAGATTGTTGTCTATTATTGAAATCATGAATTTGTTCAATTTTCAATTTGAATAAATTACTCTAGACGAAGGGAAAGTGTACATATTGACAGCCAAAATAAACACTGGATGAGTATAAATTAAAAGAATTTAAATTTAGAACATTAATATTTATGACTGACAAATACTCAATTGTAATATACATACATTTCTATTACAAATGAACTTAAATTATAAACTAAATAATAATTAGAAAAAAAAAAACCTGTGATCAACTCCCAATAGAGATTAATTTTTCAACATCATTATCTAATTATCTAAACTAACAAACCAAAACGGTTAAATGAAACTTTTAATTGTTCTAAAAATAACTGATCTAATTTATCATAGATTTGATTTGTTTTTGCTTAGTTTCAACATATTAATGTACATAGACATGTATTTGTATTGTTTAACTAAATATTGAAAAAAATACACTTCATCTAAGTGATTGAAATTCATTGCTTTTCTGTACTATTTAACAAAGGAAACTCATGATTAAACTAGTCACTAGGAGTTTGGGAATTTGTAAAGTAGACTAGTAGGTTGAATCCCTAATGGATTTCCGTTTCTGTTTTACAATTTATGATAGACACCCTGCAGAAACCGAACTATCTATTCACTACCTCCTACACGAGTTTTAAAGTTTTTATTTATATACATTCTTAGGCAATAAAATGTCATGACATCAGAAAAAAGTCAGTAGTTTATTTTTTTTGCGGTAAAAATATATTTTAGCACACTGTGACAATGTAAATGAGATACTCTTGTTAAAAAGATTAAACCGCTGACGTATTTCACAATTGTAATTCAATGGAAACTGGATCCTGACATATTGTTATTCAAAGCTAACTGTAAAGAAAAAAACGCTGGATTCGATCATGTAAAACTTATCTCGGTAGTTTTAGTGAACACTACAGATATAAAAAAGTTTAGTAAACTACACCAGAAAATCATGTCATGATGATAACTGCATCGATTCAATCACTTACTGAATTCAATAGAGAAATTAGTCGTAAACAAGTAGGGATTCGTCTGCAAAGCGCCGTCGTTGTATTAACAAATCAACTTTGAACTTCTAAATCGTTTGACAATCAAGATATATATATATATATATATATATATATATATATATATATATATATATATGCGGTACATGCACATCGCTGCTTTACAGGCAACACAAAGATTCTCTGTGTAACCATTTTAGTGATCACCCCTGCTCAATTCGGGAACGTACATGTAGTCCAGTTTGACCCGCAAGCAAGTCGGATGTCCGAACAGCACGCACACGAACAGTGAATCAACAAGATCCCTCCACCAATCCACTAGCCACAATCCTCAATCGGCATGGGCGACAAGGCGAGCTGACCCAGCTGGACCTGGCACCCCGAAACGGGTTACCGAGCCAGCCAGCAGCCATTCCAACCGTCTGGCCTCCAACTGCCTTGTGCTGATACAATCGACCGGAGCCCTCAGACACCACGTGAAGCTAAAGATCGAGTTTGTCCCACAAGGTCAGCCGGAAGGTACACCCTCCCATCGGGAAGATATTGGACTCAACCAAGCGCAAGCACTCTGCCAAGCAGGGTTAATCCCACAGAAGTGGGCAGACATCATTGGCGTCCAGTACCCTTTCAGCTCTGGGTCACATAACACAACTAGAGAACCTTGTTTAAGGGGCGTCGACGCCAGCTGACACACTACACCGAGATGCAGTGTTCGAGACAACCACGTAGGGTCGGCACCAATAGTCCAGGATCTTTCGGGCCGCGTCCCCAAACAAATCGTCTGGGGCCGCCTTCAAGAAAGCTGGAAAGCTATATCCATTTCAAGATACGGGAATGAGAGAGGACAAGTCCTAAGACCATTACGTCACTTTACCTACGCTCAATGGACGGGATTCAGACTTAGAGGCATTCAGCCCTAATCCCCTAGAGTGGCTAACTGCATCCACGGCCTAGCGACCATGAACACGTACCATTATTCCGGACCATGCTAGGCACGATATCCTAAGCGTTCGGAACGGCTTTTAGCTGCAGCGCTGTAAACAACGCCACGATGCCTGGCAGGAGCACGAAGAGGTAGCCACCACCACAACCCCCAAAAGGCTCCATTTATACGCGTCACCTAATATACTCATTCAATCAGATGATGAGGCATTTGGCTTCCTTAAGAGAGTCATAGTTATATATGTTAGTAAATTATTATCATTCTTTGTCCATTATTTACCTAACGTCAATTATAGATCCGATAAATATAGGACATTTGTTTCGCTACAAGTGTCATTTAATTAGTTAGTTTCATTGATTTTTTTTGTTCTGATTGCAACATTCGGTTAGTAGAAGGAGCCAGTGATCGAGTGAATTTGTGAATGCAGGAAACATCACCACTAACCCTTTGATTTATATCATCACTAGAATACAATAAGAATATCTAACTATAACAACATTCTAAAACTATGATGCGCTATACATGATTTTTTTTCTAATTTCAATTAACAATAATAATAGTATTGAACTTTGATTGACAAATGTGAAAATGTGAAAATGCTAATTCAGGGCGTGCATTTTTAAACGTGTACACGCATAACCAAAGATAAACATCATTATTGATGCATTCGTTATTTTTTCAATTTAATAAAATAAATCTACTTACTTACTATTCAGTATGATTTTATCTGAACAATGTTTGAACACAAATTATCAAACTATAATAACATCTATGTCGAAAATAAGTATAATCATTTTGATTGAAAATTCAATGTTGATTTCATAAAGCAACAGATATACACCTGACATGATGAAAAATATTGCAAACAAAGTAAACTAAAGTATCAACGACCTGGTCACATTGGACACAATTGTTTCATTTAATATTTGTAACAAAGATTCAGTAAAACTTTTATAGATTAGGGTTGTAAATAATGTTTCGTTTGATACATGGAAAATACTATGTATGATGTTGGAATGTGGCGAAAAAAATTAATATTTTCTTAATTTCATAACTAATTATACATCCAGAGGTTGCGCACCAAACCGAAGGTCCTTGGTTCGAATCCTGTGAGTGACATGAGTCGAGGATGCGTACTGCCGATGATTCAGTCCCATACCAGGTCGAAAAGATTGTTCAGTGATTCCAGGTTTCTATTTGGTGGTCTAACAATCATAGATTCGTGATTTCAGTAATATACAAAATCTTGACAAGTTTGAAAGTTACACATTTTTGAAACCATGAATCGATCAATGTTAGACCACCATTAAAACCTGGAAGCACTGGACGGCCGTTTCGTCCTGTTATGGGACTCCTCAGCAGTGGTCCGATGGTTAGGCGTTCGCGCACAATCGAATCCTGCGGGGTGCAGGGTCGTGGATGCACACTGCTGAGGAGTCCCATACCAAGACGAAACGGCCGTCCAGTGCTTCCAGGTTTCTAATGGTGGTCTAACATTGATCGATTCATGGTTTCAAAAATGTGTAACTTAACAATCTTCACAACCCCGTAATGTAAGTTTGTAAGTCTCAACGGAATATTCTTCGATTTCCATTTTCTGTTATCAAGGTGACTATTATTAATTTTAACAACTATGAATACAGATTCACACAACGCTTATTACTACTCATTTAGTAGTAATATCCAGATTAACGTTGTTGGATCTTTAGTACGGATCACATTTTATTGGACAATGTTAATGAACCAAAGAAAAAATATCATAGTGTTGTTGATGTACCATTGTTCAGTACTTACTGGAAGTTGAATATGAACACTTTAGATGTATACAAGAGTTCAGTAGCTTCTTTAATGATCCAGTCATGAAACGTTTGTGCATATCACTAAGTTGACATTTCATGGTAGAAATAGATTTCTTCTGAAACAATACAAATACGCTTTCATGGAAATTAGTTACAAGCATTAAAGTATCTATGTTTCAATCATTCTACTGAACACCAAAATTGTTGTATGCACATTTAATTATAAACTACATTGATGTGGTGAATCAGTTATTGTTAGCCCACCAACAGAAATTTGGAAACATTGCACGACTGTTTCTTCCTAGTATGGGACTTATCAGCAGTTCGCACCCACGAAACCTTCTCTCAGGAATCAAACCAAGAACCTACGGTCCCATGCATGAACGCTTAACTTCTACATCACTGAGTTGGTGGCATCCAATGGTGTTATTGTTTAACATTGATCATTCTATGGATTTTATGCAGCCTTACCTGTTTTCTTTGGTAGGCAACTGCCTACACCTAACAGTATTGGATTCCACTGGTCACGTCTTCTCACTGGGAGTTCTAGAATTTCCTCGCGAAGCCAGTTACTAGTAAACACATTTTATGATTTCTCATTAAAGAGATACCGTAAATCAAACATCATTTTAGTGAGAAGCCGTGATCAGTGGAGTTCAACCGTGTCACTGAAGACAATTGGTGAAGATACTCAATATTTGGGAATGATTAGAGTTAAACATTAACACCGTCGGATACGGGCTCAGTGGTCAAGTGGTTAAGCGTTCATGCGCAAAACCGAATGATCTGGATTCGAATCCTGCAAGTCGCGGGACTCGTGGATGAGCACTGCTGATGTGTCCCATACTGGGACGAAACGGACATTCAGTGCTTCCAGGTTTCTAATGATAATCTAACAATGATTGATTCAAGATTTCAATTGATTGTTTTGTTAAAGCATCATGTCAATTTATAGCTTCATGATTAGTTTATTTAATATTTCACTTGTTTTGATGAAATCTAAAGTTAATCAACAACTTTTGAATAATGCTCAATTTCTCTTTCACTAAATAATGTTTTGTATTGTTTTGTTTTTTTTTCATACAAATTTTGTTGTTTCTTGTTAAAAAGACAAAAAGTTAATTTGAAATTTTGTTTAACTGTTTCTTAACTAGAAAAAAATAAAAACAGTATTGTTTAATGAATGTTAGATGATTGGAGATAGAATCAGCGGAAATCTTGGAACTTCAATTTCATGCTAATTAAGCTATATTTCTTTATCGATGATAAAATGATTCTGCTCATATTGAGATTCAAACCAAATATATATATATATATATATATATATACCTTGGTAGCGAGTCCTACCCAACTGACTTCAACCAGATAACATGAGACAAAGTTCATTGTAGCGTTTAGTTATATAGTCTATGAAAGCACACGTAACACTTAAACCAATGAACGTTAAAGAACGTGAGGTTACTGTCATTTCAAGTAAATATTGTTCAACATGTTATCAAGTTACCACATAACTTTTATTGAAATTAATGATTTCTTCGTTAACCTGTAATGATACCTTTGAACTAACATGACTAAAGTTAATTAAGTGTTCTAGTATTTCGTATTTCTTTTCTATACTGAAATGCGTTTAGAAAGTATCGCTTCCTGTGTGTGGTCAACGTAAACTTCACTCCCCGATAGCTTAATAAGAGGTACACCTTATCAACTCTGGTGGACATGTATCTTCGATGGAATCATTGCTTTCATTAAAACAAATCACTCAATCAAAAGAAGTCACATCAAAGGGAGGTCAAATTGAACAAAATCAATCAAAACAAAACACAACAACAATCTACAACAATCGAGGCGTTAAAAAAAAAATTCACCGATTCAAAGTTGAATTCACTAGGTGAACAACAACTTGTTTACATGATTTCAATTGTAAACAATTGATTGTGATCATACGGTTTGAAATTAATGAATTACGGTCAATTAAATGACTCATCAACACTAAATAAATAAGGGTAACATGCATTGACATGGTCAAATTGGTGGTACTCTGGTAACATGTTTACTCTTGTCTCATTAAAAAAGGATGAATTATATTTATGATGTTTGGTTTTCTCAAACGGTAAATACACAGTGAATAACTTTGAAACCAATTTTATTGAATATAAGTTTTCAAAATTATTATTATTACTATTATTATTATTATTATTATTATTCCTCATCATATTCAGAAAAGACAGGTTTCCATAGTTTATCTTTCATGTTAAAAGTACGCACAACAAAATTGATGTGCTGCTGAAATTAAAAATTATAAAGGTCACTTTTGTTGTTGATAATAAGTTAGTGAATGTTTGGATTAAAATTGTTGGCCAAATTTATGATTGAACTTTAAATAATGAGAAGTACATCTTGGATTGTTTTGTTTTTTAAAAATCTAAATAAGTGAATTTTTGAGATTTCATTAACTTTATTTTCAGGTACACAACTCATAGATTCTCTATTGCAAACATGAACCTACTACTAGATCGCTGTTTCAACCTAGTACTGGACTCTTCAACAGTGATTAACTATGATATCACAACGAGGGATCAAACTCAAACACTTGAATTATGCCTAGGGACATTTAACGTTCACATCAATGATGTTAGTGTCTAACTTATACCAACCCATTACCTACAATGCAAAGCTGTCTTACACCTGACACTGGTGAATTCCATTAGTTACGGCTTCATACTAGAACTCCAGCAGTTTCATCTTGAAACTAGTCGCAAATGAGCAAATTATTATTATGTAAGATCCATTTCTGAAGGCTTTGTTTGTGAAAATCCCTCCATGTATACATTTGTAATATGTCCTTATTGATTCCATTCAGTAGTACATTTTGTGAATCTGTTCGATTCCATTTTGAGATGATAATATTTGTATTTTATTATTATAGTTTCTATTTCTTCTGCCTGTACTGAGTTTAAATGTTTCTTTCTGAACTGCATTATGTTATTTAAGCTGATACTTAGTCATGGTGACAACCATATTGATTTGTTCCTCTTTTGATTGTGCAACTCGATTGTGAATTGGAGCACTCTTCCAGAATAGGAAACACTCTGTGTTATAAAGCAACCAAATATTATCTGTCAAACGAATCTGATCTATCCAGGAGGGATAGAATATCATTTATTTGTTGCTGTTTATTTGAATAATTGAAGGAATAACGAAGAGGTAATACTGTTTAGGTAAAATGATGTAAATTGATATTTACGATGAATATTAGAACCGTTATTTACCTAAATCACTTGTGTTGGTCTTAAACTGAGCAAGACGCGTATCTAAACTACTTGGCCAGTTATTTCCTCAATCCAAACCTCAGTTTGGATCCTACAATTATTATTATTATTATTATTATTATTATTATTATTATTATTATCATTATCAGGCCTTGTGAGGGTAGCAGAATTTTATATCACTAACTGATATGGTTGTTATGTTTTCTAAACTCAACTAAAGTTCATGGTAACATGAGGAGACTATTCATCCACCTTTGAGCATGTTAGTCAAACAAAATGTTCAACTGTATTGAACGACTGATTATGTGAATCCAGTATTTAGCCTATTCTTGTTTCTGGTCAAGAACATCGTCACCTTTAAAGCTGAACTGGGCAATAATGGATTTTTAGTTGATTGTCACTTCATGGATTTTTTTGTTTCCAAATGATTCGTATTTATTAATCGAATGCTTTTGAATGAAATAGTTTTGTTTATCAGATAACTTTTAAAGTTTATCAGTTCCTCGGTCTGTTTTCTAGCAGCACAAAGAATTTCTATTTTGCAAAATATCGATTCAACTAATGATTTTTTTGATTATTGACTGATAAGTAAGTTGAGGCTTGACGCAGAATTACCAGTATTAGTTCGATCAATGAATTGTTGCATACTATTCACTGCTTATGTTTCACAATCACTTTCATGTTGCTTGACACTTCCTGATAAACTTAGGACAAGTGGTTCAGACACTGTGTACTACTACTACTACTATTGACTATACAGACCTCTGTCATCAATAATAAACAAACCAATGAAACATGGAATTATTTCTTTGTTTTCGTTTCGAAAAACTATTTACCGGAACAGTAGTAGTACATTGTTAGTTTGATTGCATATTGACATACTGACATATTGGAACAGGAAGCTTTTTGTAAATATTTTGTAATTCAACATTGTACGGGAGATAAACTCAGAGAAAAACTAAATTGTATGATTTTAGATTGTACAAAAAGTTGTTAATACGAATACATTTTAATTTCTTAAATATATATATATATATATATATATATATATATATATATATACATTACTAAATCGAACTTTGCAATAAAAATAATTGCTATGGCTTAGTTCATATTCACTTCATTGGTTTAGAACAAGCAGTGTAATGAACGTAGACACTAAAAGCAGACAGAGGAAGATTCAGTTGACTGGCGAAATGTGTACACCAAACTTCCAATTGCAAAACATCCAAGTAATTGACTGTATTCTTTCACATATCTTCAAGTATTCAAAACACTTTAATTACACCATACATTCGGATACGATACTCTTCTCGTTTCAGCAATAACTTCTGGGTGACACCCCACTGCATATTGTTTATTTGCTACTTTTTCAGTAGAACACACTACAGTAATACTGTGATGATACAACTTCCTATTTACAATGCGTTTATAACAAAGCATACAGTACTGAATAACGCTGTTTTAAATTTCACTATTCCTTCACTATTTATTTCCTTCAGTTCTTCTTGCTGTGCTAAAATATTATTATAACTTGGGTCCCGGCTCTATGTTGGTCATAACTGACTGACTGGCTGACTTACTATAATTATTATAAGCGAACATTCTGATAGTCTTTGAACTAAGGTTTTTGAAAAAAAAGTTAGCCATAAAATGTTCACCACTTATCACCTATTTCTAAGCTTGATTTCATTTTCTAAAATAAACTATTTTCTAATATCTACACATAAAATTGTACAATTGATATTTGAATATTTGTTCATAGAGTGTATGCAATTTAAAGTATGATGAATGTCACATTATCGCCTTGAATTTTATGTGTTCATACTGATAACCAAGAAGTCTTTGCTTGTGACTCACATCAAGAGGAAATTTCTAAAGTTCTAATGCAAGCTATGACCAGCGGATTTCGAACGCATCAGATGTAAGGAGAGTACACATTAAGGATTGACCAATATCGCGAATTAATGAATGTTAAACCCATGTCCATCAGTGGTTCGGTGGACTAGAGGTTCTGAGTCCATGCACAAGATAGGCTACTCTAAATTCGAGTCCCGATTGTAAGATCGTGCAAGAGCCCTGCCGAGGAGTCCCACCATACTAGAGCAACACGATCTTCCAGTTCTCCTATACTTTCAATATGGCAATTAAGCAATTATTTTTCATGAATGACTTATACCAATCAAAAATTCGTTATATACTGCAAAACGTCTCCATAGTAATTATCGACTAACCGATCTAATAAGTGATGTGGAGCATTATATTAGAGTATAACTCAAAGCACTTAACTTTAAATGAAATACCTTTTTCAATATTCTTCACAAACAATATTATCTCAGCAGTTTTTGTAATCGAAAGAATCTTCGAGTTAACAAAATTTTTTTTAGAAAATCTCGAATTAAAACCAACTGAATAAATACATTTTTGATTAAAAAAAAAATGCTAATATTTACCTTTTCATCAATACATATTATATTTTGAGTAAGTAAATAGCTTACATAATTAATTACTTTAGTCTATTTAAGTAAATAACAAATACATCATAAAGAGAGAACGATAGACAGAGTGTTGTTAATAAGCTAGGGTGAAAATTGGTTAATAGAAATATTGTTCAGCAAAAAAATTTTTTAGGAAATCTATTTGTAAATGTGAATTCATATTGTTTATTTGTCTGACAAAAACTTATACAGTGCATACAATACATTGAAGCTGTGAAAGATTATCATAAGTATCTATTTTCACACTATGAAATGAATTTCAATTCGATTCAATGAATATATATACCATTGAAACAATGAATCGATCAGTGCTGGGGTACCATTAAAAACCTGGAATCACTGCACAGTCGTTTCGTTTAAATAGAATGAGTCTCATCAGCAGTGAGCATCTACGAGCCCCACTCGCAGGAATCGAACAACGGACCTTCAGTTTCGCATGAGAACGCTCTAACCTCTAAACCACTGAGCTGGCACTCAGATGGCATTCCGATCTATCTTTTGATCAGTCCAGGGTATTTCGCAACCTTTCGTGTGTAACAGCCTACACCCGACAGAGATGAACTTTACCGCTTATGTCTTCTCACTAGAAGTTTTAGAATTTCCTCACGAAGCTAGTCACTAGTGAGTAAGGCCGTCTAGTGCTTCTAGATTTGTAATAGTGGTCTAGCAATATGATCGATTCATTATTTCACTGAAACGTAACAATCTCCATAACTCTATGATGAAGAATATACAGGAATATGCAGGAGTCGTGGATGCGCACTGCTGAGGAGTCCCATACCAGGACGAAACGGCCGTCCAGTGCTTCCAGGTTTCCAATGGTGGTCTAACATTGATCGGTTCATGGTTTCAAAAATATGTAACTTAACAATCTTCACAACCCCGTAATGCGAATATACATATATTATGTTGATCTGTCAGATGTGCAGCGTGACATCATCAACACACACTTCAAGAAAAAAAGAGTCATCAGAACTTTTCCACAGTTGATTAACTATTTGTTCTGTTGACCTAGAATTTGGTTGGTTGATGATAGTAAACAGGCAATCTATAAATATTATCCACCGCTATCTTGAAAATGTCGATCCATTTTCTGATCGATATTACAAGTTTAAGTAACTACCATCAACTATTTAGATTACGTAAGCTTTTTGAAATTGAAGTTAATGTTCTGAAATACACCAAAATAGCTTTGATACTTCTTAGTAATTATCTACAGGAAAACAGATTTATGGGGAGGTTCTAATGCGTACACACAATCAGTAAAACTAAGTTAACTAAATAGTTTGCAACTATTTGAAAAACCATATCAATGTGTATAATTCAGAAATTAGACAGATGCATGGTTCAGATTAATATACATAGTGAATTAGGTCTAGGTTTCTTATCAGGAATGCCGTCTTCTTATTGTTCCACAAATATCAGAAATATGTTGAACCTAAAGTCCTATGTTCAATTCTTGCGTATAAACGTCGTGGGTGCTCACTGGTGATGAGATGAAACGGTCGTTCTGTGCTTCCAGGTTTCTAATGGTTGTCTAACAATGATTTATTCATGATTTCAATGAAATTCAACATCTCCACAAATCAATAATGAAAATCATACAATAAAACTAAACTAAGAGTATGCTGTAAAATAAGATCACTATATATATAGTCGTGTTGGATTAATCAAATAGTGAATTATATAACTATTCTACAATTGTTGAAGATACAATATTCAATAAAAAACAAAGAAAGATACATTTATAAAATTAAACTGATTAAATCTCTTGTTGGAACAATAGATGATTTAACGATACATTTGAAATCTGAGACAAATTCAAAAATTTGAAACGTTCAGAAATCATAGAAATGTTTTTTTCAATAAGAGTTATGGAGATTGGTGTTTATTTACACATTTGAAATCATCAATTAACCATTGTTAGACCACCATTAGAAACCTGGAAGCACCGAAAGACTGGCGTTCCGTCCTGGTATGGGACTCATCAGCAGTGCGCATCCACGAATCCTACACCTCGCAGGATTCGAACCCGGGACCTTCGGTATTGTGCGCGAACACCTAACCATTGGACCACTGGGCCGGCACCCAGCGGTGTTAATGTCGAACTCTGAATGATCTAGAGATTTTGCGCGGACTTACCCATAGAAATGTGTTTATTTATATTTAATATACGTTAGCTGAATGTACGTAAAAATCCAGTTCAAGCTACATACTTATAGACAGAAAGAAAAAGATCACCTACTCTTCTGCACATCATTAATCAACTGAAACATTGATAAACATCTTGAAAATTGAATGATCATCGTATTGTATTAAACTCAAATAAGGCATAAAATTAGTTTTACATACAGAATTTATTATCACTGATTTAATGAATGTTATTAACTACTTTTAAAAAGCATGTCAAACTGTACACAAATCGTGTTGTTTTTTATTTCAATCGGAATAGATTTTGACTGATTTTCATATATATTCCAATTATATTCACATTTTTTATGATCTATAGATGAAACGTGTCATGGAATGATATCTAATTGAATACCATTGAAAACTGACTGACTTCTTCTAGTATGAGAGATTCTTCAGTAGTTCGCAACCACAATGTCATCAAGGATTGGACTGAAGAACTTGAAATTTCTCAGCTGTCCAGTAAACCTTCATTTTTATTAATATCGTAAATGATGTCGATGTGTGACGAATATCGCTTACAAAGTCAAAAGATTCTCTACAAAACTCCTTGATTGAAATTAATAACATCATTTACTTACTGGAACAAGATGAGAACAAACTATGCTTCGATACAGTCAGTCACATGAATACAATTCACATCAGATGGCATATTTACAGTAAAATGACACATAACAACTGACTATAACTGATAAACCATTTGACTTAGTTGTCATTTATTCTCAAATTTTCATTGTGTCAATTATTTCTGTAAATGTTTAGGTCATACTAGTGAATCACTGGCTCCTCTGATAATCAATTCCAAAACATACATTTCATCTAATCTGGTACTAATCACTTGAATGTAGCAACATCTCAATGTTGATATTCATACCGAATCTGGAACACAGCTTCAAACAGATTCAAACACCAAACGCAACGTCTAATGAGCTTGTTAGTCTGGACAGCCAATATCTTGTTCAAAGTATTCTGATCAAATATGATCGATCTCTATTATCAGCAATGATGTAAAAAAAATTATACATAAAAAATAACATGGCTACACCAACTTGTTCCGTGAACAATATTTCTGTGATATTTATACTCATGGCGATTGGCAATGAATTTAACTTGCTTTGATTCAGTTTGTTCATATAAACTTCTGATTTTTTTGTAAACATCATAATAGGTTTTCTCATTTCTTCCATGTACACATAATGATTTCGATGTTAAAACCAGTTTGAACATGTTTGCCTATTTAATATAAAAGTCACTGACATCGAATTCATAAATGGTAGTGTTTCCGAAACGGAAAACAAATAAAAAGTTTCAAGTTTCAACTAGCCACTAACTGTTTAAATCAATATATCAATGAAATCATGAATCGATCATCGTTAGATCACCATTAGAAACCTAAAAGCACTGGACAACCGTTTTGTTTTTGTACGTGACTCATCAGCAGTGTGCATCTGCGACCCTACCAGCGCTATGGTCTAGAGATTAAGCCTTCGAACACGAGATCAAAGGTCCAAGTTTGGATTGCCGCTTGCCGGTCCATAGAAGCACACTGATGATGAGCCGCATACTAACACAAAACGGTCATCCAGTTATTTTAGGTTTTTAATGGTGATCTAACCATGATCAATTTTATGGTTTGAATGTAGCTCAATCATCTCCATGACTTCATTATAAAAATAATCTATGTTTATTGTAATTGGTAAGTGATTGTGTATTATAAGCTTTATTAACTAACTAACTAACTAACTAACTAACTAACTAACTAACTAACTAACTAACTAACTAACTAACTAACTAACTAACTAACTAACTAACTAACTAACTAACTAACTAACTAACTAACTAACTAACTAACTAACTAACTAACTAACTAACTAACTAACTAACTAACTAACTAACTAACTAACTAACTAACTAACTAACTAACTAACTAACTAACTAACTAACTAACTAACTAACTAACTAACTAACTAACTAACTAACTAACTAACTAACTAACTAACTAACTAACTAACTAACTAACTAACTAACTAACTAACTAACTAACTAACTAACTAACTAACTAACTAACTAACTAACTAACTAACTAACTAACTAACTAACTAACTAACTAACTAACTAACTAACTAACTAACTAACTAACTAACTAACTAACTAACTAACTAACTAACTAACTAACTAACTAACTAACTAACTAACTAACTAACTAACTAACTAACTAACTAACTAACTAACTAACTAACTAACTAACTAACTAACTAACTAACTAACTAACTAACTAACTAACTAACTAACTAACTAACTAACTAACTGACAGATTTGATAAATTTCTATTAATAACCTATTTTGATTGGCAGTCAAACTAATCAGTTAAAATAAAGTAATGAATTTGATTATTTTCTTAAATTTTTCAGATAGTCAACGTCAATGAATAATTATATGCCTGGATAGATTATCACATCAGAAATTTACTGCATTGAAGTTGTAAACGCTATTTTGGATGTACAGTTCATTTATTTCTACATTGACTAGTTTTATATACCCAGTTTATGTATGAAAAAGAAATGCATACATATGATGTACACGTTAATATTGTTCAAAGAAAATACAATTTGTAACAAATAAATTATTATTATTATCATTAATATTATTATCTTAATAATATCATAAGTGTAGGAATATAAAGATCGCCTTACATATGTAGTCAAAGCCTGCAGAAAAGTGTGAAACCACCACTGAAAGGAAGTTAAAATTATGATAGTGTATACGAAATGGAAAAGGTTGGAAAACCATTGACATTTTCTGCAAACACTAGACAGTTTACTTACATAATCCTGTTACCTCGTTCTCGTTAGACATAAGTCATTAACCAGTATTCTGCAACTAGCTCTGTCCTGATATTTCCAAATGATATTCATTATTATGATGTCTGTCATTAGTTGTTGGTAACCTGTGTTCCATAGTCTGTTTCTTTTGATTTCGTTTTGAGGAATTCAAGTTAGAGTTTGTTTAGTTAAGAACCTTGAAGATTTCCCCTCTAGATGTCTTATATGCCTCCCGTGGTTTTTCCTGTTTTCCTCTTCAGTTGGATGCTGGTCTACTGTTGTTGGTTATCGTAAGGTTCTTCTATCCAAGCTGTTAAATGCTTTCTCGTAGTTCAGCATCTACTGAATCTCTCATTCAGTTCACTAAAAATATATTGAAAATTTGTCTGCTACTGATAATAGTGTGATGTCTCAGAGGTTCTTACGCTTACTGAGACCTCCATTCTTTAGCATCTTGACGGAGTGTCCCTCTTTCCAGTCGGTTGCTACTTGTTCCTCCCCCTAAATATTTATGAAAAGAGCATGAAGCAACATCTCAGTTACCTATAAATGTTACCCCAGTGCTTCAGCTGTTAAAGTAACTGGTCCAGCTAAGTTGTCACTCTTGATTTGTCTGATGGCCATGGTGATTTTTTTATTGTTAGTGGGAAAACATCTATCGAAAGATGTATGTGTTTCTTCGGTGTCGGGTAGCATCATTTGGGCCGATCCATTCAACAGCTCTTGAAAGTATTCTACCCACCTTTTGGAATCTTAGTGACTTATAGGCCTTACTTGTTCTCCACTGCCGACTCTAGGTTATAGTATTTTCCTGCTAGACTCTTCATTGTATTACATAATTGTATCATATTTCCTACTTTTTCAGTCTTCCCTGTTGTCAGCTCTAAGGCTCCTCTTCACTCGCTGCTTTGCTTCTGTGTGTTAAAACTGTTCCTTGCTTTTCTCTACTTTGGTTCAGACTGTTCACAAAGATTAGTGTTTGTTGCGACTCATCACCTCCTGATTTACTCAGCATATTGCTTCTTTCATCCCTTTCCAACTGTTACCGAGCATGGTGATTAATCCTTCTTCGCGTAAATCTTTCAAAGCTTGGGACCTACTGTTAAGAATTTCAGTCATAATATTTTAGTCATTCCATGAGACGACATTATTAACAACAATCCCTAAAATGGAATCTAATAGTTGTGACTTTCAATTCATTGATATACACAACTGTACTTCTAATATCTCTTTCTATTATCTAATTGATGGCGTAACATAAACAACACAACACGGTTAAACTCCCCTGGTCACATCTCCGCCTTAGAGAATTCCGAGAATTTCCTCACGCAGTTAGTCAGTCACCAGTGAGCAAGCATATTGTTATATGACAAGTGAAGTTCATATTTTTGAGACATAATTGAATAATGAGTACATTTCAACGAAAAGGAATAAATAAATGCACTTTAGAAATTTATTTAGAAATGTTTAAAAAAATAAAATCAGTCACATAAACCTGTCTTAGTGAAATGTGCAAAATGATTTGAATGTGAACTAGGAAAGACATTGACAAAGCATATTATTAAAATAAACAATTAATTAATTTTTGTCTAATCCTTTTGTGATGATACAACTCTGACAATAATAATTGTTTTGATTATGTTTAAATGCACTTAAAACGTTGCAATTAATTTGTTCAACAACAACAACAACAAACTTTTCAAAACAATGAACATTGAAAAAAAAAACACATAAAAGTCAATTAGATAGTTCTACAAAAAAAATTACTGTGATATGTCATGTTTGTCTAACCTTTCAAATGCTCTAACTAATTAATTCATTAATAACACTACTAATTTACAAGTTTAAATGCACTTAGAAAGAAAAAAAAGTGTCATTAATGTGTTTATTTATAAAAACAAATTACAAAACATTGAACATGGAAAATATAGGTAGTTTATGCTTTAATAAAAGTAAAATCTGCAATTTCACTATTACTTCAAACTAATTGTGTAACACTTCTGTGATTACGATAACGCTGCAGTTCAGTAACAAACAGTAAAAGCTAACTGAAATACACACTGTGCTACTCATTGAACATAATTTTATATCTGTAAAGAAAATATTTCAGATGACAGAATCAATATATTTTGGGGCAGAGTTTTGGAGGTTTTGAGTGATGATTTCAAATGTGTAAAAACGCAAACACCTTCAAAACTCTGCCCCAAAATATCGTAACAGTGCTCACTAGTGACTAGCCCCGTGAGGAAATTCTCGGAGTTCCAGTTGAGGAGACGTGACCAGTGGAGTTCAACCCTGTCGGGTGTAGGCAGTAACTACCAAAGATAAAAATGGGTGAGATCGCGCAAAATCCCTAGATCAATCAGAGTTAGACATTAACACCATTGGATACCGGCCCGGTGGTCCAATGGTTAGGCGTTAGCCTACAATGCCGAAATGCCTCAGGTTCAAATCCTGCGAGGAGCAGGAGTCGTGGATGCGCACTGCCACTGATGAGTCCCATACCAGGACGAAACGGCCGTCTTTCAGTGCTTCTTCCAGGTTTCTAATGGTGGTCTAACAATGATTGATTGATTGATGATTTCAAATGTGTTAGAATCAATATAGTCAACTGACTGAATGAATATGTGAATGTACTTTTTTGATTTTTATTTTTGAGAAAAGTTCACATTCTTATTTATTTACACTAGTTAATTAACAGCATTTTTTTTTATAAAAAAAATTTGACAATCATTCCAGCTATTTATCAGTTTTAAATATATTAATTAGCAGGAATTCTGATTTAGAAAATAATGTTTTTAATGGAATATTTTTTAATTCTTTTATCTGGTAGTACTACAATAACTATACCATAATTTAGATTATCAGTTATGATAGTACATAGTTATTAATCTACATTTCTTGTTATCCAATAAATAGGCAAGGACATCTACTTTCATAAACGTGACTTTAAGAAATTTGTACAACTGTTCTGGTTACCTTGGTGATGATGATAGTCAAAATTACTGTTAGTCTCTACTTTCATTAACGACCTACTTACTACATAATGAATGTCTTTTGTAAACAGCTTGTTATCAAAATTTCTATCATCATTCTGATAAAATTGTACAACTAAAAACATACACCTTAGGTTAATAAAAATTACAGACAGGTCATCAGTAACCGGATAAAACGTAGATTAATTGGGGGGATAGGCTATCGGCATATGAGAAGGAATTAGAGGAAACTCCCTTCTACATGAATTTTATACTGCTTATAATGTTGTTCAGCAGAACAACGGAAGCTTCATCGAACTTACAAAAATTAACTTCCTGTCGATTTTTCTTATGTTCGACGATTGAAGTTGTGAGTAAATACTCTAAATGATTTATTTATTAATCAAAACCTCAGAATAACGGCCGATTTTTTCAACCAGTCTAGTGATTGCCTCGATAATCTTTAGCAATTTAGAAATAGATTGAAAAAGTTGGAAGGTAAATAAAGAGAACTTTTACCATTATCACCAAAACTAAAACAACATACTGGTACTTTCGTTTATTCTGTAATTTGGAATTGTAAAATTAAACATTTCAAAATGAATATTTGCAGTGGTATAGTTATTTGAATAGTAGGTTGGTTCTTGCATGCAGTATCTATCTGGTTGACCAACACAAGTGAGGATCACAACCAAACACTGTCCCATTCTAAGGTTACCGCAGATCCAAGAGACAGGATAAAGAAGGAAGATTAAACTTGGGGTTAAAAACTGCATCCCATTGAAAACAATCCCTCCAAACAACGCTAAACATAGAATATTATTTTGACCATTGAAACTGTGCTGCAGGTTGGAGTAGTTTCATTTTGAAGAATTATAATGCCGGATAGTGAGTGTGAGGTTTCTTTTGGTGACCACCAGGCCGATCTTCATTCTGAGAACCAGCAGAGGAGGAAAATCCGCCCAAGGAGGAGGAGGAGGATCATTCAACAGTTAGTGGAAATAAAACAATGCAACATGGAAGTAGTTGGAACGAGTGAGACAATGTGAACAGTGAAGATTAGGTTCGAGAGAAGTGCTGTTATAGTCTAGTCATGACGAAAACAGTGCCTCGCATACACAAGTAGTTTAACTGACATTGCTTAAAGGAGCGCGAAAATTAGTGATAGGATATTAATCTCAAGGATTTAAGTCCAGTGAATCATTCCTGAAGACGAAGAAGGAGAAAATTACAATGTGTGTCATCCAGTGATCTCAGTAGACCGACCGAGGGTAACGATCTCTTTCCTCTATAAGTTGAGTGGATCATGAAGACTTCCACATTTCAGGTGAAGCATAGAATATAATGGACAGATTGGATGCGACTAGAAAATATAGACTTCATAGACGACATTGACATTCTATTCCTTGAACAGCAAGAAATTTAAGTGAGGACAGTCAGTGGGATAGCAGCCGCTTATGCAATAGTCACCAGCATATACAAAGGAAAAAACATGATCCTGAGGTATAACACAAGGAGCACCACCCAAATAACACTTGATAGAGTACCTCTGAAAGATGTCAACAATTTTACATACTTGAACGGCATTGTTAACAAAAACTGGTGGGTTCTGATGAAGATATGAGGACATAGAAGTGTAGAGAACCAAAAACATCTATTAGCCAACACCTAAGTCACAATAGTCTATGCAAACGACAAGGTTGTTCTACTGTATGAAGCTGAAACTCGGAGAACTACTACAACCATTATCAATAGGGTAAAGGTATTTGTGAACAGTTGTCTACTACGCAAGATACTTCAGAAACAGTCTACTTTATCAGATAACAAACCGATTTTCATTTGAAAAAGAAATCAGAAAAAGCCACTAGAAGTGAATAGGACATGTGTGGAGGAAATAACCAAACTGCATCCTCAAACACAAATGAAAAGTGAACGATCAAAGAACACAATACACTGTGAATCGGAGGTAGACATCGAAAGAATGAATATCACTTTGGGACAGCTGAAGAGGAGAGTCTAAGACACAGTTATATATATATATATATATATATATATATATATATATATATATATATATATAGAATCTTAGTCATTGCTCTATGCTTCACGACGAGCAACAGTCTTAAATAAGGAAGTAAGTTATAAACTCTTTTCAATGAAAAACAATACTGAACATCGTAATGGTTTTGTTTTTCATCACAAACTGCACAACTTTAAATAGAAATAATTTTATATAACAATACCTTAAAAATAAAAGTTTGAAAATGATTTTAATCGTTAAAGTTAATTTCGTTTGAAGCAACAGTAAGAACCATGGATTTAGTGCTGTCAAACTATACTGTATGTAATAACCAACGATGAAACAGAATTTTAAACTGTTTAATACATGCTTGTACATTATTAAATTGGTTATGTTAAATTCACCTATATTTTTTTTTACTAATTATCAATTCGTATTTTTTCCTTTATCTGAATGACACTTTTCTCAGGTCACCAAAAACCCCTTGACGAAATCACATGACGGTATTGATTTTGTTTAAAGTATCAATCGATATATATATATATATATATATATATATATATATATATATATATATATATATATCAGGACAAGAAGAGAGGAAGTTGACAAAATAGTTCATGTTTTATGTGTGTTTACGTGGGATTATTGGGAATTTTCCGTTGTCATGATTATCTATGTAAATGACCAACCAGAACTAGATATAATCAATATTCAATGTGAATTAGCACATTTAAAAAAATTAAGAAAAAAAATATTCTCTTATTGTTCATAACAGAAATTTACAGAACAATGACAATTCTCTAGGCAAATGAATCCAATCGGTGTGTTAACGATAAGATGATATTAATGATGAACATGATTGAGACAGTCTGAAAATATCACAAACTGACTTGAAGCCGGCAGGATGAATCATTGGATTTGGATTCAGTGAGTTGAGGACAGCTTACAAGCTTTAAAATCTGGGTTCGATCTCGAAAATATTTGCTCATTATTTTATCAACCAGTATAAATTTCTCATTCTTATAGGATTAACTGAATGGTAGCCCGTTTAATTGTGAGAGTAGGCAGTTTTGTTTTCGGTACAACCAGTAACATCAGTTCTTTGGAGAGAGAGAGAGAGAGAGAAGCTACACCCTTCTGTCTGTACTAGTTAGTAGACTTTAGCTTAATACCAAAAGATGAAGGCCAAGCACGTTTAGTTTTCGTTTATTTATCAACAAAACGATCCTCATGTTTAATTTCAATTTTTTGAAACCATGAATCGACCAATGTTAGATCACCATTAGAAACCTGGAAGCACTGGACGGCCGTTTCGTCCTGGTATGGAACTCCTCAGAAGTGCGCATCCACGACTCCTGCACCCCGCAGGATTCGAACCCAGGACACTCTGTAGTGTAGGCGAACGCCTAACCATCGGACCACTGAGCCGATATCTAACTTGATCAAATTCACAGAGTTGCGCAACCTCAAACACTGTCTTCGGTAGTTACTGTTCACATCCCAAACAGGTTGGACTTCATCGGTCACGTCTTCCCACTAGAACTCGGAGAAGATTCCTCACGAAGCTAGTCACTAGTGAGCACAGGGAATTTGCATTACGGGGTTGTGAAGATCAAGTTAGACATTAACACCGTTAGATACCGGCTCAGTGGTCTAACGGTTAGGGCGTTCGCGCACAATACCGAAGGTCCTGGGTTCGAATCCTGCGGTGTGCAGGGGTCGTGGATGCGCACTGCTGAGGTGTCCGATACTAGGACGAAACGGCCGTATTTCAGCACTTCCAGGTTTCTAATGGTGGTCTAACATCGGTCGATTGATGGTTTCAAAAAATGTGTAACTTAACAATCTTCACAACCCCGTAATGCTAATTTCAATTTATCAATGCTCAGTTTCAAAGAAGGACGTCATAGTGAAATTGATTAACTTTACTAATGAAACAAGCCATTCTGTTGTCCTATTTTTTTTACTCCAGAGAGTTGTTTTGTTACATAAAAACTGACCTACTTATCATTTCTAATTAACCATTTTATCATTCATTCATTATCGTCGATAGGTTCGATGTAATTCAAACAGATTCAATGAACAATTTTAAAAAAATTTGAAAAGTGACGTAATCGTCAACATGAAAATGAGCAAATAGATAAACAAACAGTTGTCCAATCTATTAACCTTGAAAAAAAAATTTCGTCAGGAAAACTCAAACAGATACTTGTTTTATATCATTAGAAATTATTTCAACTAGCTTTTTGTCTATGTGGACCAGTCAAAATGCAAACATTTCTAATGAAAATTTAACTTTTATTCATCAGATTGAGAATAAATCATAGAAAATCAGACCTAAACTAATAATGATAATATTTTGGCAGTCACATTATCACCAAATAATTGATTGATGATATGAATACAATTCAACAGTCTCCACAACCCTACAATGAAAATTATCATGTACTTACTAGTGAATAGCTTCGTAAGGAAATTTCTCCAAGTTATAGTGAGAAATAATGGTCAGTAGTGGAGTTTAAACCTGTCTGCTATGAAGCACTGTCCATCGAAGACAATCGATGAGGTCACACTAGACCGTGAAATGATTGACGTTAGATGCTGCTAACTCAACAGTCTACAGGTTAAACGTTCTCTAAGGTTCAGGGTTCGATACCCTTCAGGAGAGGTAGTGGATGTACGCTTCTGAGAAGTTTCATACTAGGAAGAAACGGTCGTCCAATGTTTCCAGATTTCTAATGGTAGTCTAGTATTGATCGATTCATGATTTCAATGTAACTTACGTACAAAACAATTTTATCAAACCCTTTAACATAATAAATCAATGAATGAGATAATTCCAATCTATTCAATATAAATAATGGACAATAGTGATTGAAAATTGTAGATTATTTCAAATTTTATTTTTTAACAAGAGCGTGTTAATTTTGTTTTAAAATATAACTCACTGATCAGTCTTTTTTTTTCTGATAAATTTATATATTCCATGCAAATCTGATTTGAAATCACTACCAACTACTTTCCTTTGATTGAATGAATGAAAGTCTCTATGGCAATAAACTTGTTACGTATTAGAAAGAACGAAAAAAAAAAAAAAACAAAAGGGACATTTGATAATGTTCGTTTAATTTTTTTTTTCATAAATTTTTTTTTTTCGAATTTCAGTTGTAAATTCTCATCATTTCAGCGTTTTAAATTTAGCTTTCAAAAATGTTGTAGGTGTTTGTTAAAACAAAATTGAACAGTATCAAATAATTTTCAGGTTTTTATTCAGTTAGTGTAATGAAAAATAATCGTAAAGTTGAATAATAATAATGATAATTTGTGAGACCTCTCGGTACTCACTGAAAAACCATAGACAATGGTCACACAATATCGTTAGTTAGTTAGTTGAAGTTAAGCATTAACATTGTTGAATGTCATCAACTCAGTGATTAAGGAACCAAGCATTCATAGTAGATGGGTTCAATTTTTTAAAGAGTATGGTCATGATGGCTATGCACTTGTTAGGAGTTCTATGCAAAGAAGAAACAGTTACCCAGTGCTTCTAGGTTTCTAATGGTAGTCTAATTGAAAATTGAGAAGAATTCGATGACGATCATATACTTACTAGTGATTAGTTTTGAGATAAATCTTATGATGTTCAAGTGGATGAAAGTTGGGATGCATTAAGCCGGTTACTAGTAGTTTATAAAGTACAACCATTCTCCAGCGCCATTGATGAGTACCTATCTCACACACCGATGATATATTCTAGGCTCATACTCATACTACAAGGAGACAATTGTCCATAGCTTCCTAGTTTCAACATAAGTCCTTGATGTAAGCTATAAAGTTAACAGTTGTTCATAGTTGAATAGTACACTATGAACAAAATAATTTACAATAATTTATAACTAGATAAAGGCAAAAATATCATTTCAGGATGGATGACTACAGTATACTAAAGTGTAATTTTTTTTTCACCAACTGTTTCACTTCAGTAGTGTTTAGAATTTTTCAAAACACTTCTTTTTTTGTCAAACAAACCAGTGTATGCCACCTTCTATGTACCAGATACAAACAACGAATGTAAAAAATGAGGAATTTAGATTTTGAAATGGTATTTCCAATGAAAATTATACTCTTTAATGCAGTGCTCATTAACAAGAGGTTCAGAGTAAAATGTATCTCACTAGTGAAAAAAACCCAATTGCTAATGAGTTTCATTGATTTTGTTGGCTTTTACCAGCTCACAGAATCTAATTAGAAGAAACTATTTTAAATCAGAAAGCATAGAACACTTTAGGTTATACTTACAATGTAAACAATTTCTTTATATTTGATGAAACCATCATTTTAAAATGTATTATGTCCACCGCCTAGTACGATTCATCTTGAAAACATATGAGAAAATTACTAAATCTAGTTTCATTTCATAAATTTTGCAATCATCAGCAGCCAGTGTACAACATCCATGCCACCCTCTCGAGAGAATTGATCACAAGACCTTCGGTCTTTCGCGTGATCCATTCTCTCGGCTGTTTCCCTTCACATTTATGATGAACAACATTTAGTTTAACACGCAGTTAGTTATTTACACCGAATCCCATGTATATATATAAATATATCCCTTGGGAAATCAGGCCTAACAATGATTTATTTCTGATCCTTTGTAAATTAAACCTATTTATTAGCCAACGATTCAAACTTTTTAATGATAAATCTTAAGGCAGATTCAATCTACTATTATAACTTATCTTTTAAATTGTGGAATAGTTTTTTTCAAAAACAGTTTTTTTTCCCTTCTATGATGTCGTTAATGATAAGAAACAAATGCATTTCTGTAAATGTTTCTTGATTTCTGTTTACGATGTTTTTCTCTCGATTCAAAATCTTTTATCATATTAAAATACAGATATATATATATATATATATATAATATTCCTCCTCAATCAATTCTTAACCGGTTCTACAGTTATCCATCAAAATTATTGATTTATGGGAACTGTTTAATAGGTGAAGAATTTAATAGCCATATTAACTTTTTTAAGAAGTTCACTATACTTCTAGATAGCCTTTGATAAAACAGTTGATCTGGCTTGTCATTACATGATATTTCACTCACCCTATACTACTGCAACCGTTTATGTATAAGTAAGCAGAAGGTGGTTTGCGTCCCAGAGGAGCATGTGGAGCAAAGTTATTGAAGGTAGTTGGATAAGAAAAGAACTAAGGTTAAGGTGAACCAGTGACCCCAAAAGCATGTAGAATCGATGACAACAATCTTCAATGATACAAGGCTCAGATTAAGACAGTTTGAAAATTGAAACTAGAAGCAGACTGCCTGTAGTTTTCAACTTACTACAGTTATTTATAATTGATTCTAGTTATTAGTCGCATGTTTAAAGCATAGAGTGTAAATTGCAATAAACGGAAAGTTTTTTACAGAATGCTGTATTTTATAGTTTACAAACTTGATCTTACTTAACTGGACGAACAGTGAAAACCCAGAAAGAACTGTAGATTTATTTAATCGTAATCTGGGAAATTATCAACAGTTTCTAGCATTTAACTCTAAAATCATTGAGCCGGTATCTAGCGGTTTACTTGTTTGGCTTCAATCATTTTCATAACAACCACAGCTAAATCCGTGAAGTTAATTTTACAATTAAAATTTTTTTTTCAATTTTACTACAATCGCAAATTCATATGATATAACTTTTAAACAATGATCTCAGTGAAACCCAACAATCTCCACAATCCTATAACTCTTGTACTCACTGGTGACTATTTTTGAGAATGAATTTTCGGAGTGATAGTGAGAAGCCATGACTAATCGAGGTCAATCATATTGGTTCTGTCAAGCGATTGCCCACCGAAGACAGTGGTTGAGATCGCGCATTATCGGGGATTGATTAAGTAAGTCATGTAATCAAGATGTTGAGAGTTCGTGGGCGAGATTGAAGAACTTGGTTGGATTACCAAGTTCAGGGCCGCGGATGTACACTTCTGAGGGGTCCAATCAAGGAAGAAACGGTCCTTTATGACTTCTAGGTTTCTAATGGTGGTCTGAGACTGACCGGTTTATAATTTCATTCTAAACTCAGTCATTTTTAAACCATTAATTTGACTGCAAACTTTAATGAGACGTCTCTAAAGCCTTTCACTTATATTACGTACTTTGCTGGTGTTTTTACGTTACACGTTACACATGTTACGTTTTGGAGAGAAATGTTAGTGGCTAACAATGAAAGTCATGATAAGCCTATTTGGTACTTATCAGTCAAATGTGTCGGAATCCCAAAATCAATAAACACTCCGAGGTTTCAACTCGTTACCTTTCACTTAGCGAATGATACGGTGAGCTTTCGGTGCAAAAGGTATTCATGCCAACTCTAATATGCAAACAAATCCAGCTGAACAGTATTAAACAGTATGAAACGCATTCTCTCGATTTCGCTACTAATCATTAGCTACAGTTTCTTAAATACTAGTAACTTTACAGCAATTTTCAGGTAATCCTCTCAAAATGCCCATTCACCATAAAATATTGATCAGATTTTGTTTCCTCACTGTCAACAATGGAACAATTTACAGTCAAACCATAGAATTATTTTTTGTCTTAATTTCACTATTTTTGATATGTTGAGTAAATCTTTACATAGTTTCAGTCATAATATTAAACAAAACACAACTTATAGTTGTATGAATTACTCACTTCTAATTTTAGAACGATGACCTTGTAAACTTTGTATAATTCACTTATGATAAATTAAAAATTCAATCTTAATTAATCAACTAAATATTTTGTATCATGAATAGGTTGAGTTCAAAAAAAGTTGTCGTATGATTATTGTATAGCCTTTAACAAGTAACCAATATTCAAATTGATTTTGACATTTGCCTATTGTTTGTTAATGAACCAATAAATATACCAGTATGTTGTATATCGTGAAAAAATTTAAAATATCAGTGCTTTTTATATAATAAAACGTATGATGAATGAACAGTTCCTTTTTTGTTGCTCTAAAACAAACTAACACAATATTGAAGGCTAAACAATCAGTTTTCAAGTCAAGACAAAAACTCATTATGCATAGATTTTAAGGAGTATTGACAATCGCAGTGATAAGCAAGATGATTTTACATTTTAAATAACTGATAACTTTGATGAAATCAAGGACATATAGATCTTCTTATTTATCAATCAGTCAGTCAACTACTGCAACGTAGAATCTCGTACATTCATCCATCAGTTCAAGTTGACATACCACATTAGCACAAAGAGGTCGAATTGTCAATTCAAATCCCATAGTAGTAGAGGTAGCAGAAGTGTTAGCGGTAATGTAAAAGATTAGGGTTCGAAGATATTATTCAAGAAGTATGATCCAGTGAAATAAATTTAAAAGCGATAATAAAAGATCCTGACTTCATGAGGTCATGAGAGTAGACAAAGAATGAATGTACCTGTTCCATTACAAACGCTTTTAAGCCATATCATTCAAAGCCTCTAACTATCGGTTACGATTGTCTCAAAGATCCTAACCAAGGTAGTGTACACCTACTAACATCGCTCAGTTCAATTATCAGTGACTTGATGAATTTGTGCCATATTTTAGTTTGGCTGCCTTAATTTATCTAACAACAGTAATATGTCTAAACATTATTTAAAAAATTACTCATAAAGATACATTCGATTTCCGTTGACATAACGACGGCATCTAATCGATAAGGTTCATTTTATGATGCATCATTTAAGAGACACATAAGTGATATGCTAAAGTAGGTCCAACTGATGTGATTACAATTACGCCATAAATTCTGTTTATTCAAAAATAAATCATCAATACACACACACACACACATCATATCAAGTTAAATAAACAACAACATTTATTTCAAACAAATCAACGTTCATCTATCAAACAAATTTAAAAACAGACAATAATAATTATTGAACGACAGATTCAATGTTGTACAAGTGACAATAAATACATAAAAAAAATTTCATTCATTCATTCATTCACTCATTACCAATTAATCCGTCCAAGTCTATGTAATGAAAACAAAATTCAGTTTCAATTTTTAATAATAATAATAATAATAATAGCACTATAGGCTTGTCCAATGTTCTGTAATTTAATTTATTATTTTGTGTGAATTCATCACTCGATTATGAAAAATCATAAAATCCGTTCACTAATGACTAGCTTCGTGAGGAAATGTTCAGAGTTCTAGTAAGAGGATGTGACCAGTGGAGTTCAACCTGTGTCAAGTGTGGGGAGTTGCCTACCGAAGACAAATGAGTAAGGTTGTGCAATACCTTAGTTAGACATTATCACCGTTGGATGCCGGCTTATGGTGTAGAGGAGGCTAAGCGTTCGTGCACGAGACCGAAGGTCTTGGGTTCAATACCCACGAACAGGAATCGCGAATGCATACTGCTGATGAGTCTCCTACTAGTCTAACATTGATCGATTCATGATTTCAATGAAACTCAACAATCTCCACAACCCAATAATATGAACTAAAATAACCAATTAACTAGTGAGTGGATATAATGTGCTTGAATGTTTTGACTTATAAAATGGACACAGCTATTCATTACTAACATTATTGGATCATTATCAGCAAATACAGTAAATTCATGAAAAACCAACACTAGTTTATTAGTTCTAACAATGAAGCTTTCATCGTGGGATTTGTAGATCTTGAACTTGATTACCGGTTGAGTTGTGGGTGAGCGCTGCTGAATAGTCAGTCACATATTAAGACTAATCATCTGTCCAATGCTCTCTAACTACCAATGATCATTCAAGTGTGATCAATTTGTGTTGAATCCAACCCAGTTCTGGATATTCATGTTGAGTATGATACTTAGAGAGAGAATCATTTATCAAGGATTTTCATTCAATGTGCTCTAAATGGATTAGTAGTGGTGACCTTTTAACAAATTTTAAACTATAACTTTTGAGATTTATCACTGTTATTGTCAGTGAATGATACTATCATACAATAAACGGAATCAGGATGTCAGACTATGAAAATTCGCACTCTTTCTCTTATTAATTAATAAGTTCAAAACTAGACTAGTAAAAAAAAACTACAAACTTCTCTTCAGTGTTTACGATAAATTTGTTTTTTGTAATGTTTTTTATTTAGCTAAAAATCAAGTCGTTGGCAACAACTAAACTAACCTCAACAAATAAAATTTTTTTTAAAGGTTTTACTAACAAATTTATCTTAATGATGGAATTTTTTTGAAAAACAAAAACGACTGGTATTTTATATTTTAGGTAATTTTAAACTTTGTCAAGTTAATCAATAAAATCTAGCTAAAATTAAAAAGAATGAAGTAGGTTGTTTGGTGGTAGTTAAAGGTAGTTGATAGAAAAAACTATAGGTGTCATGCATGCTCATACTTATTAACAAAGTGTACCTGTAATTTTGAGGGAACTGTCGCTTGCTGCGGTTCTCAAAGCCACGTCATCTAGATTCTTTGTTAGGCCTATATTAGCTGGGTGATAATGTCACAGAAGGTTGAAAGTTGAATGGCACTGGTTAGAATCTATCAGAGTCCCTTCAGAATCACTAGTGCACCCGATTGAAGAGTGCCAAATAGAATGTGATCTAAGTCCAAGGCTTGTTGTTAACTACATCTAACTATCTAACAATTGAACATAATTCATATGGCTTAGAGTCACTCTAGATAGACTCAAAGATTTCACATCCTACACAAGTGTATGTAGAACAACATAGTGAATGTCATAAGTTACGCTTCTTTAGCTTTATACCCATTCTGTTTAGTTGACTTACTTATAATATGCGTGCAGTAATAGCTAACTACTCCAAGCACCCCCGAATCCTTAGCTTATAATTCAATGGAGATAATGGCTATCGTTGTGCAATCTTCGGCATTTCCTAGTCATAATGGAAGACATAGAAACTAATTCTGTCAGTTGAATGTATGTTTACCAATTTCTTTTATTATAACTATTTCTGTACATCTATTAAAACTTGTCGAATAATAATTTTCATTCATTGAAATCGAGAGTATATCCGTTCTTTTTTTTAATACACTGTTATTTGCATTATAGGGTTGTGGAGATTGTTACGTTTGATTGAAATCATCAATCGATCATCATTAGACCACCATTATAATCTTGGAAGCTACTGGATGACCGTTTCAATCTGGTATGGGACTCATCCACGACTATTTACACCTACTATTATTTACAGAAATGATCTACCATGATAAAATGTTGTTTTTTTTTTAAGATAAAAAAAAGATATTTTTATTGCCATGTATAAAATTTCCTTTGTTTTAAATGTCGTAAAATAGTAAATGAATTTCAATAGATTGGAAAAAAATTTTCTCACACAAAGAAAATCACTAAAATTTGGAAGAAAAAATTTTTATTCTTTTTACTATTTTCAGATTATTTCAATAAAATGTTGGTCATATGGTCTACGAAGAGTGTATTATGTTCATATCTAGTCTATAGAATATGAATGAATAATGGTGTCGGAATATAGATTGAGTTAAACAGATACAAAAAAAAATGCTATGAATGATTACGTGAACTTGTAACATAAATCAAGAAAGAATAAAGTACTTGTTAATAACATAGTTAAAGTGAGTTAATTGCAACTAATCTACTCACACTACTACTACTCACACAACTGCTACTACTGTATTGAAGGAGAACACAGGGGGGGCAACCGAATTGTATTTAACGAAAATTACAGAGTTACTCAGTAAAATCGGAAAACCATATCGTAAATTGTTCATTTGCAAAATATCAGTTCATCATATCGAACTAGACTGTTCCTGTTGCAAAACACCAATCCATTGTCACTGTTAATGCGTTTCATACAAATTCCATTGTTTTCTAACTCTTCCTTTCTTGATCTTTCCTCATCTTCTGCTGCCAGACATTACGTTGACACTTACATCATATACTACTTATAAGTAGCTCACACCATACTACTACTCACACTACTACTACTGCTCACACTACTACTACTACTACGACTACTACTACTCACACTACTACTACAACTACCACTACTACTCAAACTCACCGTGCATTCATATCGGTTGATCCTCTTCTCTATCTGACAGTAACTTCTAGGAAGCTCTTAGCTGTATAACACTACTTACAAGTCACTTTGTGAGTAGTCTTCACCACTCTAGTATAGGACTTCTCAGTGGCACACACCTGTGACTTATTCAGAGATCAAGTTTCGTAGTGAACACGTAACATTAGAACGATTGGATTGTGGTCCAGTAGTACAGTTCTAAACCCAATCGATTTGTAATATAATACAATCTGTAATGAATATGATCAATGGATGGTAATTTAGCCTGATACAATTAAATTACCTAAATATCTTGATTACGGTGATAAGGTCATGAAACATGGATTACGCAAAAAAATTCACCATTTTATTACCTAAAATATATTCCCGAAAACGAAATCATGGTAATTTCGCAAAAATGTATTAGTGCACTTTCTATTCATTGGGTTATTAACTAGAACTAATAAAGTGATTGTTAAATTTCGATCTCGATATTTCCAACGATACATCACTAATTTTAGGATAGAAATCGCTACTTAAAACCAAAGTCAATAGTACTGTAGTAAAAATTGAGATTTCAGTGTTAAACTAAGTGTTAAGACTTTGTAACTGATGATGCTACTCACAGTGTAGTAATTCTCTACAATAGTCAGTAAAAAATCAATAAATATGAATTTACTAAGTGAAAAATAAACCATTTTACTGATTCTAGTTGAATGCAATGAATTATCAAAACAGTTCACATATGTCAACATATTTAAGAGAAAAACATTATTAAACTTCATCTAAGCATATTTCAGCCATATAGTTTATTCTCATTTGAATAATCAATCGACCATTGCAAGACCACCATTAGTAACCGGGAATCCCTCAACGGCTGTTCGGTCTTAGTATGGGACTCATTAGCAGTGCACATCCACGACTACCACTAGCGGTAATCCAACCCAGGACCTTTAGTGTCGTGCGAACGAGTATAAGGTATTTTTGGCAAATCAATCAATGATGTAGTGAATCTTCATCAGTTGAGATGATTGGGACATGTGTTACGAATGCCCAACCACCACCAACTGCCTCGACGATCGATGTTTTGAGATGTAGGAGTGGGTTGGAAGAAAGCTAGGGGCAGACAAACCAACACAGGGTATGAATCCATGAAGTCACTGACAAATGGATTGACCCATGCTAGTAGGTGTAGACTACATGGTTGAGGCTTGGGAGACAATAGTAACTGATGTTTAGAGACCTTGGATGACATGGCTCAACATCGTCTACAATGGTGCAGGTGCATCCATACTTCATGTTCTCCCAAATTATAATCGAAACTCCTCATAACCTTCATCTTCTTCATCTGAAATCTATTTCACTGGATTATACTTCTTGAATAATATCTCCGGACCGCGGTCTTTCCGATTACTGCTCATGCTTCTTCTACCTCTACCACTACGGGATTTTAGTCGACAATCGCATCTCTGTACTACCGTGGTATGGCAACCTGAACTGATGCACGTACGTACGAAGTTCTGACCGAGCTTTTGACTTGGCGCAGTAACGTTAGGAGATAACTGGTGACCAACAGTAGGTTCATGCGCCATTTATTAGTCCATGTGCACCGTTGGTTTGGAATCAGGGTTTACCGATTCTCATGGGTAGATCCTCGATACCCACCGATCTGATTTTAGTATCAGACACTTATTTCTCATCCTTTAAATTCATTAAACCATACACCTACTATCGGAAGACAGTAAGTAGGACTTCCCAGATTGTGGCTACACACGCGTAGCCATATGAGAACATTTCGAGGAGAATAGAGTCTCCGCACGATCTTGTCTGTACCAAGGCATATGTTGGACAATTATGATGTTAATTACTTTCATAATCATGAATCTGCTAGTGGAAATACAATGCTTACCTCTAACACTGTCAGACATCAAGTCTAAATAAAAACTAGTTTATAATACAATGTTCATTGGTTGGATGATGTTTGTCTTAGTTTCAAATTCAAAAAAAAAAGAACAGTCTATTCAACTGGAATGTCCAATTCGATTTAGCAGTTCAATGAATGTTGAATTGATAACAATAACAGATTACTTATCATTATTATTCAGTCATTCATTTTCCCAATTTATTCATCAAAAAAAATACAACCGATTAATTCTTTTAGATAAATTTGACTAATGCGAACATTTTTATGACCAAGTTAAAAATCGACCAACTTGGCGGCAAGCAAATTGTTGAAAGCTTGATGTAGTCAACTAAATATCAAATGATTTATATTAACAAGATAGATTTGTCATTAGTAAATAACATTTTTTTTGCGTGAGACCAACTGTCGAGGGCAAAAAAAATAGTAGTATCCAATGTTAGTTAGGTATAATATGAACAGCTGATATGGTCAATAAATATACTCGACCAAACTATGCACGACAAACAATAATTCATGACTTCAACAAACATCACAAAAAACAAAATACTACTATGCTAATGTTTTTTATGAGGAAAATGCAGTAAATTATTGATTTCTATAATGTGAGCGGATATAGAGGAAGAATTATTTATCTGCAAGACAACAGTGACATTCATAAAAGCAACCAAAGTGGCGTTATGAATGATCATGGATATATGCTACGTTTATGAAATTTTAGCACTATTCTTACATACAAATGAAGCTAATACAAATCTACAGCGTAGCGGTCCGACGATTAGTTACAGACTGTTTAAGTGATCGATCAAAATGTACTGAATATTGATAAACTGATGGAACAGGAGTAACTGACAAGCGCGGTTAGTGAAGACGTTGATATTAATTCAAAAGTCAAATGGACGAATCTATACTACTGAGTGTATTTGTACAGCCATCAACTACCGATTAGTATCAACTGACAGAATATGAAATGAGGTTTGGCTAGTGGGGACAACTAGACAATGGAAACCAATTAATGTCGCTATTGCATGGAAACAGTGAAAAAGTCAATTTATTCGAAAGGCGACGAAAATACCTATATGAATAGCTGTATATTTAATTCACCTGACTGTCAGACATAACAGTTCTGGGAACCTAAAAACGACTAGATTTATTGCACAAACCACTTGCCTTTCACTTCAGACATTCATTCCGCAGAAACTGATCTAAGTAGACTAACAAGACACAATGATACAGGTTGTAGAGTTAAGTCGAGAAAACCAACTAAGTCACCTTTTCGCGAAATACTACCTAGAAGACTAAAATACTCGATAAAACTAAACGGAGTAGTATCAGTGCGTGAAAAATAACCAATATGTGATATAGACTGTTTTGTACATTCACAGAACACAGTATCACTTATGACATCACAGTTACGTATCACTAAAAACTACGCTGGCCTCTCTCTCATGGGAAGACGTGACCAGTGAAGTTCAACCTGTTCGGGTGTAGGCAATGTCTACCGAAGATTGTGTATGAGGTTGCGCAACTCCGTGAATTTGATCAAGTTAGACATTAACACCGTTAGATACCGACTCAGTAGTCTAACGGTTAAGGAGTTCGCGCTCGATACCGAAGGTCCCGGATTCGAATCCCGCGGGTGCAGGAGTCGTAGGTGCGCACTGCCGAGGAGTCCCGTACCAGGATGAAACGGCCGTCTTTCAGTGCTTCCAGGTTTCTGACGGTGGTCTAACATTGATCGACTCATGGTTTCAAAAAAATGTGTAAATTAACAATCTTCATAACCCCGTAATGCAAATTATAACCATCCTTAGAATAATCATTTATCGTCGACATGAAATCGAATCATCTAACATTTACTGGGGGGGGGGGCGAGAAAGCACTAATTTCGAAAAATAAGTAATTAGATCACTTTATTTCATTTTAAAATAGTAATAAATATATAAGCAATTTTTGGTTTGCCTTTTAAAAAAAAATAGATTGTCCAAAAATCTGGTGTACTCAACAACATAATTATATAATAGTGATGATAGAAGTGGGCAGAAGTAACAATAATAATAATAATAATAAGTATTATAATTTTATGATAAATGTTAATGATACCAACCACTGACACATACACATACACACACACACACATACAAATACGAAATAAACAATAGGACAAATACAAATGTAGTCATTTTCTTGTGTGTAATATGTTGATTGATTGACCGATTGATTTGGAGTGATAATCGCCACAAGGACAAAATAGATCACAGACAAATTACAAAACAGAACACAATGTAAGTGTGTGTGTGTGTGCGTGTAGTGCAACAGATAGTAGTAGTAGTGATAGTAATACCAGTAATAACAATAATAGTAATAATAATAATAATAATAACAATAGTTTCAGAAACCAATTGAAGTTCATGAATGTTCTTGGGTGTGTGTGTGTGTGTGTACAATCCACAAGATGTATGGATAGAGCAGCTGCAACTTCGCGTGGACATCCACGCTTAAGGGAATTGGCCGTAAACTCAACTTCACTTATCACATGTAATCAATCATGAAAGCGAAGAAAAATGTACACTGAAAATTAATACTTACATTGTGATGTAAGGGAAAAGAACAAACCAGAGATGTATGAGGGATGAAGAGGATGTGTTGCGTGTGCGAAACAATTATTACAAATAAGATCAATCAACCGCAAGATAAATAACAGATACATTTCAAGAATGTATTGTTGAATGCTTAATCAAGAATTGATGTTCTTATTGGAATGATAAGATAATGGCATACAGACAACGGAAGAAAATATGAAGAATGAATAACAAAACACATTTGAAAGTTGACCATACTTTAATGATGAATATATAGAAATATATATATATATATATTCACAGGATTTGAATTGACTATCCTCCTCACGACCATAGAGAAAAGAATGACTTGAAAAAACCATTTCGTATGATTGCAACAGAGAAGCTGTCAATAAGAGAACAGGGCTCAATACAACAAACAATACTGGAGTTTTTGTTTTGTGCGATACTGAAAGCGAAGTGGCGTGTGTATGTATATGCATACACTTTTCCATTGACACCATATTTTTCATCAGTAGTATCAGTAGGTTACATATTCGACACACACGCATGCACACACACAGCTTTATATACAGGAAAGAAGAACAGACTCAATACTGGAACAATGATGAAAGACAAAAAACAAAGAAGGAAAACAGTACACGATACAAATTGAGATGAATACAATTCGGTGAAGCCAAGTAGTAACACAATAATACACACACAAGTGATTACACAAAACACCCATCACCGGGTTGAAATTGTTTTCAATTGGCAGTGCATTTTTCCCCTTGTTACTCCGTATTTTTTTTTCGCCGTTCTCATAAACCATGACTCCATTTCATTTCATGGGATTAATTGGTCGTATTCCATAAAAAAAAAATCAAAAACAGATTACAAGAGAGCTGCATCTTCATCATCAACCAGCCAACCAGTAAATGCGCATTGTCATTATTACTATTATTATTATTATTATCATTGATACATGAACGAGTTTGAAACAAAATTTCCTGCTTATACACAACAGATAACAAACAACAACACATGCATCAGATAGGAAGAATTAAGACGACGAAACAATACAAAATCACGTCATAACTGATGAACCTACACACACACACAGAGAACAATATGTGCACGACACAAAGTCACATTGGACAGGAGAAATTTTAAACACACAGAATATAATATAAACACCACTTGGAAAGTTGGATGTACACAGAGTACAGTCGTCTCATAGTGTTGTTGTTGATGTTTTCATCAATTTACGTGGATGATAACTCTTCACATTCTACGTAGAAGCCTAATTTTGTTTCAGGTGTTTTCTTGTTTTCTTCAATGTCATCATCATCACCAGAAGAAGTAAGACAACCATCATTGTCTGTTGTACTAGGCGTAGATTTGGTGAATGAATTCAGTTCCGTGGGAAGGCAATTAGAATTTGATGAAAATTGTGGTGAATTATCAAGAATAAGATGAGATGATTTTTTATTATGCTCATAACAAAAACAATTTTTCGCATAAGATTCACTTCTTGAAATTACAGGAAAAAGTTGTGTTCCAAAATAAATTTTATCAAGTACAAGATTTTGTTTTGCAGCGAACCATTCCAAACTTAATGATGAACGATTAAAATGTGAATAATAATAATTATAATGAATAAAATAACGTAACAATTCTGTGATAAGATTTAAAGTTTGAAAATGTTCATGAGACATAAGACATATGGTGGAACCGCTTACTACTTGATATAAAATGCGCAAATAATTGATTTTCACAGTAGTTTCATGCTCTGCAAAATGATTAGCTAAAAATGCTTCTAATTTGACTTTTTGACTGGATAAATCCTGAAAATCAATAAAAAATCTCGAACTCATATATTTTTCAAGTGTATATACATCAACACCTTCGGCTGGTTTGTATCCACTAACCAAAAGTCGACAGTATTTCAATAGACCACCACCACGAATCATTTCTGGTTCAGTAGTTGCAATTAATTTATTTTCTAAATGATAAAGTGCTTCTGAAAAACATCCAGATACTGATTCAGCCACAACAGTTGGATAAAAATGTGTAGTTAAGCTTTTTTCTGGATTAGATTCATAAAATGTTAACAAAGGATCGAGAACAATTTGAAAACTATCCACAGTGAATTCAAACTGACGTTTCATTCGATCAACAAATTTAAATTCAATTACTTTAGAATCAGAAGAAGGAATACCAAGCGATAAAAGAGACCAACAATCATCATCTTGACTAAATTTACGGAATTGCTTGTACACATACGATTCGCGTAAACTGAATCCATCTGAAGGATTGGAACTACTAGGGATTGAAGTAGGACTTTGAATATGGTTCACTGAGTTTATATTAAGACTTTTGAATGGGGAATGAGTATTGTAAATAGATTGCTGCCCATGATGCATAAAAGGTAAAGAAGGAAAAGAAATGGGTTGAGGAAGATGTGGTGGCCTTTGACAAGAACATCCTACAGCGTTGGGTCGTGGAATACCGAGCATATGAACACCACATTGATTCTGTGTGATATCATTGACGCGCTCAAAACCAACAGGTCTTTCAAATTCGGAATCAGTAGAATTAGAATTCATAACATTATTCACTTTGATAGTATCACTGCGCCTCAACTCTGTGGAACTGAAGTGACTGTTGATTCTAACAGGCGAACTGTTGGGCGATAAAGTTACTGACATCCCTTGACTGTTTCCTGATACTGTTGGAACATTATGAGAAGATTGGGGATCGGAACACGATACAGTTAATGATTGGGAATTAGAGCTTTTTTGAAACTGACTGTGAATATCATGCTGCTGAGAAGTTTCTATCTTTTTGTCATCCGGTAAGAAACTTATCAAAGCATTCAATACAGCTGATTTCACTTTTTGAATTGTCGAACTATTTGAGGTCAAATCGACAGAAACCAAAACATCTATATCATTGTAGACAGGATAGTCTTCTCGTCCTGAATAAAATGCAAAAGAAAAAATGAAATCACGACTATGAGGATTAATCTGACTTGATACACAAGATAAATAATCGTAACATCATTTACAAGTTGGTAATCAATCAAAATAATACGTTTTAAAAACCCCATTACGAACTGAACTCTAATTCAAACTTTTTCTTATTGTACCTTAAGTAAAAAGCAGAATACTTGCTGTTAAAACATTAAAACACTACACTGAGTGGCGAGAATGTAAACCTGTGTCTAAGCATGTCAGGTTTTCCCTAGTTATTCCTCAGATAACCAAGAAGTGGTCTCATTTAGGTTCAAACGCCTCTACATACGCATACTGATGGTTATCGTGCGCTCACTATTGAAAAACATTAAAAAAGACATTTCCAGAGTTATAGTGGGAAGATATGACCAGTAATAATAATAAAGATTGTTCAATATTACATGTTGAGTACAATACGGAATTCTGATCATGGAATACTCCGAGAAGTTCCATTCACAAATCAATTGGTAATCGGCAGTCAGAAGCAAGGAGTTCATGAATAAACATCTTATTAACGCTTATTCTTTTCTCAAAAAATTGACAGCCACTAAGGTATGTCTCAGATCGTACTTTTTCGAACCCTGAGAGGTGATAGTGAATAATTTATATACGTGCCTGAATAGACTATGCGATTAACATACATAATTGACGTGCCAAAATAAACAGAGGTAACTTGTTAATATTTTTTGATTTTAGGGGACGGGTAGCCCAAATATTCAAGGAGGCCACCAGTAAAGTGTCAGATGTGAGGAAGGTGTCCACTGAATACAATGGAACGTAGTTGCTCAATATCGTGGTCTGATTGGATTCCTGCTGAGTAATTTAAAAATTAAACATTAAAATGCAACACAGGCTGTCGCATGTTCGATCCCAAAATGCAGGGTCATGGATGTGAAAGACTGAGGTTTTTCATACTAGGATGAAATAGCCATACAGGGCTTCGAGGGTCGGTTCATGGTCTCGTGCTCATTTCAAAGCAACTACACACTTCGTCCAACAGGTTACACTGGCTTGAAGATAGATGGAATAAAGCAGGACTGCGTCAGCTGCGCGTTGATTGGCTAATTTCCTAATCCAATCAGAGCCTGATCGATTCTTGGAGAACAGGGTAGAAAATTCTCTTGTTGTTAGCTGCATGCTGATTGGCTAAATTTAATCCAGTCGATCACGTGAATTTCTAACCAGAAGAAACTAACGTTGTATCTGTTTTTGCCTTCGTCTTCGCCTTCTTATTTCCATTCAACCTTGCTGTTTGGAATATAATCTTTTCCTGTTCCACCGTGTTTTTTGATTCTTTGGAACTTGTCCAGTGTACTGTGATCAGAGAATACTAAGCAATAGGAATTATCTGAGAATCATTTAAGCAAGCGTTACAACAGATAGGTTGGACAGCAATACAAGAAAAAGAAACTATAGCAGTAATGGTAATATCTACACTGTGAAAGAGGTTAAGAAACATGTGAAACATCCACACAGTGACTAAAATCAATAATAAACTGGATTTGTGGAGGTAGCATTATTTTTGTAGTACTGGACAACCGTTTCGTCCTAATATGGGACTCAGCCAACTCAGAGATCTTAAGGTTAAGCGTTCGAACGCGAGACCGAAAGTCCTGGTTTCGATCCTCGCGTGCGGAGGTCTTGGATATGTAGTGCTGGTGAGTCTCATGCTAAGGTGAGACAGGTGTCCAGTGCTTCCAAGTTTCTAATCATGAAAATAATAATAATAATGTTTACACGTTTTTAATATAGATATTACACAAATATCCAGAATCTTTCTTAATCCTTTAGCACAGACGAAACTGTCTCAATATCATACAATGGCATCAAAAGTACATGAGGAAAACGAATTTGTGCTGATAAAAAATAAACGAAAGAATCCTATAATTTGGCCAGAAGATTAGGAAATCGAATAATTTTAATTTTATGCAGCATTATTTAGGAACACTGATGAAAATAGCATTATTCTTGTTTCTGATGTAAAGGACAATCTCACAGAACATAAAAGCAGTTAGTCATAAGCAAAGAACAGGTCAGTCTCTGCCTGGGTTGTTAAATCTCACTGACACAATGAGGTGACATTACTTACCTTACACTTAAGAGGGATGTGTCACTTGTGTACTACCTCATGCCAACGAGAGAGTTTCCAGGAAGGAAATTAATCCTTGAAAAGTTAGATGAAAATGATGCGAATTGAAGAACACAGTGAGATGAAATAAAAAAATGAGATAGTAAACAGCTTTAACAAACACTACATAAGGTTTTTTACCTTGACAGCGGTTTGACACAATTTCCAACTGACAATATCAGTTGAGTAAGGAGCCTTTACATACTTATTTGGCGCACTTTTTAGTGACCAACACACTACCACAAAAAAACATTTCGTTCGACAAAGTTAAATACTGCCTTAAGATCAAGAAATACGACTATGTTAGATCACTGGTAAGAATGCTTCTAAACCGAAACCGAACGAAGAATGAATAACCAATAGGCTGGCCCACTGTGACATCTAAAACGAGCTTTACTTTATCGAGTTTGACGTTCCCAAGCTTATGTAATTGATCATACGTTAATAGGCGCTCCAATAACCCAGATTAGGAACTGATAAAAGCTCCATCTATTTCCTATACAGTCTCACAAACGGCCAAATTTTTAATGCATATTTCCTGGATTGGTTTGCACAGTTGTTTAGTGTTCACTATCGTTTCAGCATTCGACCAAGTTGAATTGAAAATACTTTATTTGCTTTTTTATATTTAATTCAATGAAAGCATTACATAGTCATCCGCCTAAAAACACCAAAGTCCATGTGAAAGATAAAAAAAACGCTACGGAGTCAAAATGATATAATCAATTTGAAGTTGTGAATAAAAAAATCCTAAGTAGAAAGATAAGGACTCCTTTATCTAGCTTTTTATCTATGTAACAGAACCGTTGGAATGCAACAAAAATCCAAGATTCAGACTATTTAGTGTTCGCCACCAACACACAGCTACATCAATACATCAAAGATTACTGTGTGGATATCTATCTATATATGAATTAACACTTATTGTATATTAACTCAGAGAGAAGGAATAAACTAAACAGAAAATGGCGGGATTAATAAAATCGGTTATAACAGTAGACTATACATAATAAACACGTTTCAGAATCAGTAAATAAAACCATTGAACAAAAAGGAGGAAAGTTATGGTGAAAGGTAAAGGATAGACTTGTCCACGTTACTATGACTAAATTTGGACCCTGTCGTACAGTTTCTGATTATTAAGCCGAGGGTGAAAGTCAACAGTTTACGACATAGGTTAGATCAACACACAATGACTTACATTTTAATTTGGTCACAAATAGGATTCTTACTAACTTAGTCCTATGTTGTCCACCATTGTACAGTTGAGTAGGTGGCTGGGCATCTTAGGCATGGCCATGTTAATTGATGATGAATGCTTTCACACATGAATCAATTTGCCATCTTTATTTATTACTACTCTGCATCTAATCTTAGTGTTAATTACTTCACAATTTTACCATACAAAAACGTGTAAACGCAGTTACTTTTTTTGATTACTACAACAAACTGCATCCGACAACTGATTTACGACATTAAATATCAGTTGAGCTAAATATTACTTGATATAGAGGCTAATTAAAAACCCAAATTACTAACGATCATCACCCTATACAACTTAAAGATTTTACTTCTTTTTAAATCTATTCACTCTTTCACAACTATTGCACTACAGTTTTAGTCTACTGATTGAGACGAATGTACGTGAAAAACACTACACTGATTACCAAAAACAAAGCATTTATGTGTAGGACTAATGCCAGTCTGTTATTATTTCCATCTAGAACCGCCTACTTTCAATACATAAGTTGACTATAAAGTTGATAGTTTAAATTTCATAAATTCACATCGTGAGTCTTTGTGAATGTTTGCTGTTTCGATGAAAAACTAATCAATTTTCTAGAAATTTTTATAGGTTGACTTAGTTGAATGAAAATATAAACCATGGCGAATAAAACGCATTAATATGAACCAAGAAAATAAATAATATAACTATGTTATTTAATAATGCAGAGGATATAACTGAAATTACCATATCATAAATCATGCACACACTGTCTATCTTATATGATAATGATTTCAATGCATGAAAATGTACTTTCTCAGTGGTATTTACAGTAATAATTTGATTTTTTTTAAAAAGTTCATTTTCTTATTTGTTTGTACAAAATGAAACACAGAAATCTTTACATTTGAATTGTTTGAAATTGAGAAAAACTCTGTCATTAAACAGATAAATCATGCATGCATGTTCAAACAATTAACTAATGAAATTAACTAATATAATAGAATAAAATGTGCTTACAAATAACACATCCTATCAGGTGTAGACAGTCACCTACCGAAGATAATGGGTGAGGTTGTACAATACCTGGAATTGGCAAAAGTTAGACATTAACAGTGTTGGATTCCGGATCAGCGGTCTAGCGTTTAAGCGTTCGCACGTGAGACCGAAGATCCAGGGGTCGATTCCCGAAGGTGAGGATTGTGGACACGCATTGCTGATGAGTAGTGGACTAGGATGAAACTGCCGCACAGTGGTCTATGAATGATCGTTTCATGACTTCAATGAAAAGTAACAATCTTCACGGCTCTATGATGACATTTTTCAAGACTGAAACTACATGAATACCCAAAAATTACACTTATCATTTCGGTATCCTTTACTATCCCTTCTACTATTGGATTTGAATTGACAATTACATCTCTGTGCTGATGTGGTATGGCGACAGGAAACGGATGCACTTACGTACGAAGTTCTACGTTGCATCTGACTGACTGATCATTTCGGTATACACATTTCGTAACCTTCATCCATTCGGATTTACTTAATTACTAACTTGTAGCATCATGATTAAAAGCTTGCGCATTCATTATAATAATTTTGGTGAAGCAACGATTCACACACGATTTATTTTTCCTTTGTTCACTTTCGTAGTATTTAGCACTCGTCAGCAACGTTTGCCTGTAATCTCGAGGGTACTGATTTTTCTTGGGGAGATTTTATCCAGTGTCACTCAGTTTTACAGTCAGCGATTGTACGACTGAACTATCCGGGCCGTAACTGATAGAATTTGATCAGTACCACAAAAGGAGCTGACACACGTGACATCAGTCACCACCGGTTGATGAATCGATAATTTGCTATTTAGACCGAAACAGTTATTCAAGTCACTAACTATTGATATGATACAATGTAACAGGTGTTTTGAAAACCTTTACCACGAAAAACCAAACTGATCAGATATGCTATCACTGTGTTAAAATTTATAGGATACAAATCTATCTTTTCTAGAAGACAAATATAGTTTTGAGAACTAACCAGTTACATATACATCATGTACTGAACATTATTCATATCACGACTGGCACACGCTGAGCAGAAACGATATGAGAGGAGTAATCGAAACCTATAACACAACAGTTGAAAGTTGTATATTTCTTATCAATCATTCATCATTATCTCATCTGTATTAGGAAAGCAAGGAGAAAGGAAAATGATATTATCCTAAGACAAATGAAAAGTTATTTAGAATAAGATAATCTAAATTAATTAATTTCAAATAAAACACATTGAGTAATACTAACCAAGTATTAATTCACATAGAAACCGGTTAGAAGAGAAGTGGAAACATTCAAATCAAGACATGATATCAGTTCACGAAGTCAGTGACTGATCCGTGTCAGTATGTAAAGTGTATATGATTATCGTAAACTACTGTTAGATATTTGGATAAAATGATTCAAAATCAGTCACTGACCCAGATTCATTCATTCATTCCGTCTTTCCATAGGTCCAGAGTCCTAAAATTATCTTATGTGCCTTCTTCCACTAATTTATTCTCTCTTCACAAATTATATTGTCCAAGCCTAAATATTTTTAATAACATTAATACGCCTACCACTTCAACTCGATTAATTCATCACTGTGCCATTGTCACGCAGAAACCTGGATTGGCAGACATATATATCAAGTTCTGCCATATGCATGACCGAATACCTAATTCTGTCTTATTATTTTCACTTGGCCTAGTAAAACTACATCGAATGTAACCATTAACATTATTATAATTTTCTTATTCTTTATACTGAAAATTAACTAATGTCAGATGATTTTTCGACAAATTTACAAATCATGTTCAATCATTTTTTTTCCGGTCTATAGAAAAACTTTCCAACTTAATGAACTATGATCAAATTATGCTCCACCTTCATAGTTTGCATTGTTTAACGTATTTCACAAGAGAAACAAGACAAATACAGTTCTTATAGGTATGCATTAAATTTTACTGTCCACTAGAACATAAAAACAGTATGAACTGTTAAGTGAATAAAAAAAATAATGTTAATTGAATTCTCCGATATATTACGAAAGGTCAAATCTATTAAACAGCAAAACTTAAATTCAATATCAGCAAAAATAAAATCCGGTCTATGAGAAAAAGGGATGACCGTTATTGCAATAAGAAGTGGTATTTCAAGCCAAATTCGTGCAAAACTTGTAATGTTATGCACTAATCCATTACCTCTCAATAACTTTGAAACAATTGTATAAACTATAATGAGTTTGTTGTTTATTGACAAAGATTTGTAAATAACTTGAGTCATGCAGGCGAAACAATACAACGGTTGATTCAGTTTTACAATGAGTTAAAAATTAAGAATTGTATTCTGTTTATACGATGAATACACAAGTGGACAGTATCATCATTCCATATAGTTTGGTGCTTATGGAATACGAAAGTTTTGAAATAATACATAAAAAAACTGGTGTTTTTGATAGTCATTAAACGCTTTTCTTCAATTCTCATGTCTTAGCAACGTGACACATAACTTTATATACGCTTAGATGTTACTGCATTGACCTACGGTGGAAACTTTTTGCATGAATAGCAAAAGGTGACTTTTAGCAGGCGCGTAAAACTCCTTCGCTATTATGATGGGATCACTGTACAATTTCAAAATCAATTTGTTACCTTGGAAAACCTTTGGGATGTTCATAAACTAGTGGATTCTAATATTGCTTTTGCAAATTCGACAACAACAAGGAGTACATATACAATTACTAGTAGTGATCAGATTCAATAAGACAAGCATTAGTGTAGCCTCGCACAAAAAATTATTCAGTTTCAGTTTCAACACATCAAAAAAGCTAATAAGAAATGGTCAAAATGTTGTTAAGTAAGGACACAAGTCTAAACACGAAAATCAACATATATTGGGGTCACTGATCAACTATGAACTATATCACTTTATGGAAAACCTACACTTAAATACATGACTTAAGAGGACCTGAAGTGGATTATTCTAGAAACTATGGTTACTCTATAATCTTGTCAAGAATGTTGAGTGAGAGTGATTTAAAATAAATAAGACGTTTATGTATCCTAGTTAAATAGACCGACCAGTTTACCAAGTGTGTAGGATTTGAATTGAAAATGTTTCTAAAATAAGTGAATCGATAAAAAGTTGAAATAACCCAATAGTATGTTAATAGTATTTCAGAAAGTATTAAAAACTAGACTGAATACAATTCAGTTACCAATACTACAATCTTCAGAATTGGAAACCATATAGAAAAAAATATAACCCTTAAATTAACAATGGTGATATGTTTTCAGAGCCTTTCAAGAAATAAACGAACAAAATCTTGACGAATGCCTCTTGAAAGAGTAAATAGTCAGTAAAAATGAACACTTACACTTACCAATAATATATGAAGCAGCACCACCGTTTAGGCGCATATTCCGAATAGGAATTCCGGCCGATTTTAGGTTTCCTCGGACTGCTCTAAACAAATCATTGAGCTTGACCATAATAGTTGGGAATCCTGGATGTCTGCTATGGATTGGAATGGTTTTCGATAAGACATTGTGTAACCTAGTCACTTGATCATATGATAGGATTTGGAAACGATTCCCACTTTTAAATTTAGGTTTATATGATCTAGGACTTGCTACAGGATAGTATTTATCTTCGACCGCTGCTGCACAAGTCCCTGGAGGCGAAAGTCTGGCTGACTCTACGTATTTAACAGTGGAACCGAAACGACATGTACCCACTCTTGGTGGATGATGAGGAATCTGCGACTGACTAGTTGAATTTCTCACATCAAAGCTAATAAATGACTGAGCGTCATCTGAATCGGAATCTTCGGGAAACGGGGATGACGGACTCAGATTCAAAGTTCTCTCGATCCCGGAATCATCGGATGGACATGCACTGGATGCAGCCGAGCGGCTTATTTGTAACGGAGTAATCAACTCAGGAAGTTGTAGGTGAAATATTTGTGACAATGAATTAGAATTGCCATTATCGAGTTTATGATGATTAAACAATAAAGGGTTATTATGCAGGCCACCAACTTGTGCCATTTTTTAATCCGGGATAAAAACGTTCAGATATTTCTGAATGAATTAAATGCAACAAAATTCCACCATCAGTTCGAGGAAATCCTAAAATGACAGTTCATATTTGTAGTGACAAAATAAATACGAATCAAGAAAAACACTCAATCAATTGGATCATGAACAATAAAATGGTTTAGCCTATTGAAAATGTGCTGATAATTGAGCTCATGATCCAATCATTCATTGGGGAACATTTCTTGATGTCAGAGATTATCAACTTAGACATATTTACACCACAAATCAGATAATTTTGTACTTGCTAGTGGGTTCAATTGACCAATTCCTATTTAGTTCTCGACCTAGTCACATGTTCGAACAAACATTTCTGATTGGTTAATTTATCATCCATTGACGACACATGTTAAATGCCTACCTTAGTATTTAAATAACATGTCAGGACATGTTAAAGAACAAGATAGATAGGCAGACCTCTTGTTAATTGGTTTATGTGACTAACGAACTCATATCCCGCCTCCATAATGATTTTGAAATTGTGTGGGTGTTGGACAACAAAGGTTTTTACCAGACAGGTATGGATGTAAAAAAATGTCCAGACGATTATATGGATAGCCAAAGGATAGCAAGTTTGAGAAGTGAGGTGTTTGTCTTGTCCAAGTTGTTTGAAAAAAAAAAACGTTATTTATGCCATTCTATGATCAACGAATTCACAGAATGTGGATTCCACAGAATTGAATAGAACTAAATATGCCTTCTAAGAAAAAGGCAAATCTGTAGTTCGATATACAGGTAACAAATTCATTAGATATTTTGATAGCCAGCACAACGACCATCATATATATTAGAACATAATAGTATCTGTCAACTATGCCATTTCTTACCAAATGATTTAGTTATTTTGATACATCCACTCCCTAATGGATTAAAGTAGACATATCATTAAAAAAACAATAATTACCTAAGGCACTTAAGTCTGTCTTCAAGTGTATTAGCTCTTATGAAGAGAGTATTAAAATAAGTTTTTTTTTATATAAAGAAAAAAGATACACGTAAACGTATTTAATGTTCCCACTAATCATATGACGACCTTTTAGGGAAGCGACAGATGCTGTCTATTCATGACACATGTAATTCCGAGACAGATTTCAATCTATTATTGTCAAGGAAATACATTATTTTGGTATGGGGATTTTAATGTACCAATAATAAATGTCTCCATCTGCATAGAAGAACTTTCTCTCTATACCCATTAAACATGTATCATGAGTTCATTGTTAGCTTTAGCCTAAGTAACTGGTAATTTTACGCTCAAATTTAAATAATCTTTCAATGTTAAGTTATTATCAACTAGTAAGTTGCAATGTCAAGATCATCCATCATTGATTGATATACATTTCACTCACAGTTATAAAGCTTTGTGGATTGACACTTTTAGGGGAGACTCATACTAGGACAGAAGATACAAGTGTTTATTAACAGCTGTCTACGCAAAATACTTCGTATTCGTTGGCCAGACACGATCAGCAACAACGAACTGTGGGAGAGAACAAACCAGATTCCAGTGGAGGAGGAAATCAGGAAGAAGCGGTGGAAGTGGATAGGACACACACACTATGAAAAGCACCTAACTGCGTCACGAGACAAGCCCTCACATGGAACCCTCAAGGCAAAAGGAAAAGAGGAAGGCCAAGGAACACATTACACCGAGAAATAGAGAAAGATGTGAGAAAAATGAACAAACATTGGACAGAACTGGAGAGGGAAGCCCAGGACAGAGTTGGCTGTAGGAAACTGGTGTTCGGCCTATGCTCCATTGGGGGGGGGGGGTAACAGGCGTAAGTAAACGTAAGTAAGTAAGTAATACTGGGACAGTTACTACACATGATCTTAGCTCAGAGAGCCGAGAAGCGACAGAATGATTCTCTAGTTCTTCTAGGTTTTCATTGAATGATTTCATCAAAATTCCATATCATTAAAGAAATAACATACTACCTATTTAAACAAACGTTCATCGTTCAGTTCAAGTTTAAACTGCTGAAAATTTGAATACTTACACTAAGTGATGATTAAATTGTGTATTCAGTATATATATATATATATATATAAATTCGTTTTCCAGGTTTTTCTGCTCAATTTAAATTGGTTAATTATACACTACAAACTTTCTACTTAAAATATAATAACAATTATCCTAATCATTGTGTTCGCATGCATCGTGATTCGATGCATGATTCGATAAACGTTGACATAGTTTATTTTGTAAGGAAAATGTTTTATTAAAGATTTTTTGTTTCAATTCAGACATATTAATGGAAAATTGTATTGTATTATATTCTATCTGATTGTTTAGTTATGTTTAATGTATACAAAAGATGGGAATATTTATCAAATGTCTATTCTATTCGAAATGTCTAAAATGTACAAAAAAGCAAATAAAATGTATGAAATAAATAATAATAATAATAATAATATTAATAATAATAATAATAATAATAATAATAAACAATTTCAATAATGAATATCAATTAGACTATTCGATTGTTGGTATATACGTTTTTCCACTAAAATTTATAATCGATCTTAGCTGGTATATGTGTATTGTATCTTCTGTAGATTTTTTCGATTCAATCATAATCGTTACACAAGTTTACATGGAATAGAATAGAATGTGATTAGTACTATCATTCAACTTGATGTGTTTCGTCTTATTTGTAATAAATAATACGTCAGTTGAATGTGCCCCCCAAAAAGGGATTATCAACTTTGAGATGCAAATAATTCTACTTGATTTGTCCCAAATAGTGGATGGAATCCGCCATGTTGTCACATTCCATGAATTTTATATAAATCAATAATAGTGTGTATAGAACACAACTTACAAAAGTATCGCTTAATGGAATTTTCTAAGGTGTTTAATACATTGTAATTGTACTTAAAAAAATGACTGAATATTATAAAATGAAATAGAATATTAAATTTTATCATGAATCTATTATAGATGTGAAGGAGAGGATTGGCAAAGCAAGGGCAGCATTTCTACAACAGAAGAACATCTAGAACTCAAAGCAACCATCAATCAACACCAAAGTTGCAGTTTTTTAATAGAAGCGTTCTAATCTATGGGGTGGAAAGTTGCAGAACCATGAAATCTATCATCCATAAGAAATGAGTATTTATTAACGGTTGTCCACACAAGATACTAAGGATCGATTGACCAGATATCATCAGTAACTGTCGACTGTGAGTGAGAACAAACCAGATTCCAGATGAGGAAGAAATCAGGAAGAAGCGCTGGAATTGGATGGAACACACATTTTGGGAAAGCGCCCGACTGTATCACAAGGCAAGCCCTCACTTGTAATCCTCAAGTTCAAAGGAAAAGTGATTAACCAAGGAACATACTGTTCCGAGGATAGGGAACAGACATACAAAGAATGAACAGCAATCGGATGTAAATGGAAAGAAAAAGCCAGGAAAGAGTAAGTTGGAGAATGCTGGTCAAATGCCTATGCTCCATTAAGGGTAACAGGCGTAAGTTAGTAAGTAAGTAAATAGTGACTGAAGTCGTTATATATTTGTAGTTTTTAATGAAGAATGATAAATTGAATTAGTTTAACGACAAAATGTTCCATGGCATCATCTAATGGCTATGCTGAAACATGTTTCTGATAACACTGTTATATCAAATTTATATGATAGTGAAGAGCAGATTACACTCAGTGAAATTATTCTAAATTAAATTTGATTATGATTTATTCATGTAAAAGATATCAAATTTAACCTGCCAGTTATAAACCAAAAAATTCAATCTATTGTCTATGACTAGAATTCTTCTTCAACACTTCTTAAATCATAATGTCCATAGCTACTTTCTGTACATTACATCAGGGGTTGATTCCATCTTTACGACCACTGAAAACCAAGAATTACTAGACACATGTTTCGGCCTAGTATGGGACTACTCACTGGTCACCTAATTTATTCCACAGGAGTATTTAAAGGGATAGTACGTGCAGTGGGAAGAGGAAAGTTTGTGACTTACTCACTTACTTAAGCCTGTTACCCTGTCCGCTGACCAGAGGATTAATTTTATGGCTAGCGTTTTTTTTTTAACGAGTTGGATTTCTGCGCGATGGGATTGCTAACAACCCAACCCTCTTCCTTTATCCGAGCTTGTGACCGGAACTAACTAATTAACCGGAGAATTTTAGAGAATTATTCTTAATATTATTATTTTGATTTTTAGTGAAAATCTTACTGAAAATTTAGACTGATCCAACAGAAAAAAAACAGTTCATTCAGGGGGTGTAATTATGTTTACCGGATTGGTGGTTCTCAAAGTTAGCTTCCTCATACATATAGTTTGTCAAAAGATTCAGAACTGTTTAAATTATTTTAAATATTTCGTGTTAAATTATGTTAAAAGCAAAATTTTCCTATTTAATCTATCATCGTAAATATTGAGCATTATCCGAGATGAGTATAATGTGATAAATTGAACTTTACCTTATCGGACTGCCATTCCTTTAAATCACATGACAATTCAGCTTGACCTTGAATCCAATACTGCAATCCTATTGGTCAGTTTTAGTAAGCATGACTTGATACATCTAACAACCTGACAATTCTATTTTTAGGCAACGAGTATTTTTACGTCAATTTGGATTTGTATTTTTGAACAGAATGCTGCAATATTAATGACGCAAAATGAGTTCATATAGTTTTTTTCTGTTTACATAAAATTAAAAGTTTGCTTAATTTATGCGTATTTGGTTACGTACCAACAAGATAATCGAAAAAGGCATTCTGATTTTTAGAAACTGAATATATTTTAATTTTGATTCATCTCCACTCTATCCGAAGTATTTTCTTCTTGAATATCATCCGAATTCATGTTAATATTCATACATTAGAGACTTCTATGATCAGTCATCTAGCATATGATCATCTGATCGATCGGTATTATTTTATTCTTTCAGTATAGAGTATTTGATACCGTTTATTCCCTTTATGAATCAATGTAAAGCCAGAACATATATATATATATATATATATATATATATATATATATATATATATATATATTTAAAGATAGAGTTCAAATAGAAAACATAAAGAAGGGTAAGACATAGAACTGTTACAGACAATAGGGTGCGAATATGACAATACCCCAATTTATTATGTACATCACGACACTATAGATCATAAAGATATAAGATGGAGCTACACATTATTAAGTCTGTAATTTTTGGTTTTTACTAATACGAAAGCCAATAGTTTGGTTAAATATTACAGTGATACTGGAGTCTAGGTGGCTGTTTAAAAACAGTAACATAAACACATGTATCACCATTTACTAACAAATTATTTATTCCATCAACATGAAACTCGGAAATCTTCACAAACCTATTTAAATTGGTAACAATCATGTGTACAATAGTGACTAACTTACAGATGTGATTCCCGGAGTTGTACTAAGAAGCCATGACCAATGGAGTTTAGTCAGTATCTGGTGTAAGACACTTATACCTAACAATAAAACGTTATCGCATAATATCGCGCATCGATTGTAGTTAGATATGTACACCATTGGATGCTGGTTCAATGGTCTAGAAAATCAAACTCGGAGATCCTGGATTCAATACTCAGTTATGGGGTCATGTATTCAGATTGCTGGATAGTTGCTTACTAGGATGAAAAGCCAACTAGCGCTTTCTGGTTGTATATAACTGTTCGACTAGGGTCAGCTGACGATGTAATCTGTGAAAATTTGATGATTTCCACAAATCCATCTATACTAATATCATTTACTACTTGATAAGAAATTGATTTGATTGATGAGTAAATGTATAGTATTTATTTGTTTAGCCTTTGTAAATATTTATTTACATATAAGCATAAAGATAATTACGTTAGTGTTTAATGTAACACATATTAAATTCCATATAAAACATTTCATAAAATTACATTCAAGTGTATACTTTACAAGGATATCAAATATGAATGAATTAAAGATCTTATTTACTACTTTATACAAAGTTATAAAACAGTGAAGAACTAAAAGTGTGTTAAAAAAAACTTCCAAAAAGGAAGATAATAATGTTTAAGTTGTTATCTGAGCTTTATTGTTAGATAATTGATGGAAACCTGAAAGAACTAGACAGCCGTTTTGTCTTAGTATGGGACTTATCAACAGTCCGCATTTACAAGCTTCGCTCGTGGGAATCGAACTTAGGACTTTTGGTCTCGTGCACTAGTGCTCACCAATGACTAGCTTCATAAGGATGCGCTCGGAGTTCTAATGCGAATTCATGAACAGTGAAGTTCAGACCTGTTAGGTGTAGGTAGTTGCTTACTGAAGACAATAGGTGAGGTTGTGCAGTACCTTGGATTGATTAAAGTTAGACATTAATACCGTTGGATGCGCACCGCCGATGAATCCCATACTAGGACGAGACGGCCGCCTACTACTTTCAGATGTCTAATGGTGGTCGAACAATTGCCAATTCATAATTTCAATGAAACTCAATGATCTTCATAACTTCATAATGAAAAATTGTTTGAATTGTTATCATATGGCTTAAACAACTAGTTAACTGACAATTTTCAATGTACTCTATTTCATAATTTTAGAAAAAAAATTATTAAGTGCATTCATAGATTTTGTACTAAATGTATACATCAATTTTTCACTCACTTATCTGATTCAACTAAAACAAATCTTTGAATTATGATGAAGAGGATTGATTTTAGAGTTAGTCACCTATTTTTCATAGACCAATATAATTACACCACTGAATCCTGGCTTAGTAGTCTAGAGGTTAAGTGTTTACGCGAAAACCTGAGGGTGCGGGGTTCTATTCCTGATTGCAGAGTCTTGTGGGGTGGAGAGATCCTGTAGCGAATTCTCATACTAGACCTAATTTAAATCAGTTAGTGATTTCAATAAAACGGCAAACTGTTTAAAACCTGAAAGCATAAAAATAAATATCTTTTCCTCGTATATGACCAATTAAAACACTTCCAGAAATATATTATCAATACTACTAATGAATAACGGTCACACTAAATCACAAATTCGGTAAGATTTTTAGATACAAATCTTTAGATTACATCTCACTGAGTAAACAATACCATGCTTATCAAAAAAGCAGGAAATATCGAACATGTGAGGTGGAGTGGGGTGAGAAATGGAGAGTCGTTGTTGTGTTTTTTATGAACACAAATTTTCGGAAGGAAGTTTTGAAATATCAATCAAAATGTAATCCATTGGTCGAAGCACCTATGTATGCACGTATATAGTCATTGCCCAATATCAAAAACTGTAACGTTTTAAACTGTGATATATATATATATATATATATATATATATATATATATATATATCGAAGCGAAATATTGTTCCCTTGAAAAAATACAAATACTATGTTTGTGGTAATAAATCACTGAGTATAGAAAATTCTAGATTTCCCATTATTCATTCGCTCACAATCCACCTAACATATTCTAAATTCTAATTTATTGTATCAACTATTTTCTTCAAACAAACAAAAAAGAGAAAACTCACTCTAAACTTGAACTTTAATTTAAACAAATTCTTATCGAAAACAAATTGATTCGATCAATAATGGCCTTGTTGTTAATGCAACGGGATTTTTAAACTCAACTCGACTGTATGCACTTTCGATTGTGTTGACGGAAAAACCGATTACACTTTCGTTGTTTTTTGAATAGAGAAAAGCTGAATTGATTGAAACATTTGAAGCCCCCTTTAGAAATCAACAGTCTACAACAATGTATGGATTATTTTACATGACAAAATAAAATACAACGACACCGAATATTATTGAGTGATTATTTGAAAATACAAGTCAAATATATATTATATCACCATGTCGTTTCTGTTATTATCCTTGTTAAGGCTCCATAGATATATTTTACGTGCGCATAAATAAATTTCTGTGTTACAATTTAAAGTATAATCAATATCAAATCAATGGTGGTTGATTCGTTTAGTGATCTATCAGTCAATTCAGTCAACCACAATGTAGAACTCCGTACGTACGTGATGACCTAACCAAACTATATATTGACTAGAAAAGTATATTCATTTAGAACCAACCTACCATGGCAGGTAGGTCAATTGGAGAACGGTAAGACTAAAAGTAGCAACTCAAGATCTGGAGGAGAAGTTGTACTGCTGACTGAAGAGGAGTGTGACTGCAGTAAGGTGTTCGCCTCGGACATCCAACATCTGAAACGATAGTGCCTTCTTACAAGGAGGAAAAGGGTTAGAAAAGGTCGACCTTAAAAATGTCACAGCTCGCCTCACGGGTTCCTGTCTCTGGCGGTAAGGGCATTTGAAGAGCGGAGGTAACACTCTAAAAGCTCCCCATAAAAAGATCTTGCATGACGGGCTTCAAGCGGTTGACCCTTGATCTCTGCAGCCACGCTCTCAGGTTGCTAAGACCAACGCAAATCCAATTTCCTTCACAGGTTCCTCACAAAGTACCCTTCCTTGCACGGTATGGGCAGCCAGGAAGTGACATCAGTCTACCTACACGTAACAGCATACAAGACCAAATTGGTCATAATCAAATTCTCCCTATATTTGGATATGTTCATCAAAAAGAATAGTTAGTTAACATATAATGAATAAAAAATATTAAATTTAACTTAACTTAATGTATTACATAACACATTAATTATCACAAACACTTACGTAAGAATTTGATGAATGAATAAGTTTGCAACTAAACTACTGAATGTAAATGTTAATCATTATGTGTAGCTTTAATTATCAATAAAACAGTTACAAAAAAATTACATAATTAAATTATCAAGATGAACTGATGGACTGGTTCCCATGAAGTAATAAATGTGAAATGAATAGACAAAGAGGAAGATCTCAGTAAATTCAGATGGATTTAAATTACGGGTTTATGGTTATGTACTTCGATGGTTTTTACTGTATGTAAATGATGATATTTGGTAGTATAAGGCAAGTTGGATAGAATTGTACAAATTACTTGGCGGAACTAGGTACCGGTATTTATTAAATCAAGTAGCAAAACACAGTACCTAATAATACGCTTTTGCCAGTTGATCAACAGCGAGGGTTGAAAATCAAAAATACACTGATATACTTCATTGGTTGTACACTCAATCATTAAATCTTGGTAAAATCAATTACATAGTGATGTTTTCCTATTGGCCTGTAGTAAATTTGGTTGATGATTCTTTTGACACAAATATGACCGCGAAAATTTACTTAAACTGAATGGAAATCGGACAAACATTTTACATAAATAATCCATAGTCTTATGCAGAAGGTGAGACTTTCTGGATAACTCTTTATTCGCTACAGAAGTCTGCTTTTGTAGCAACAAACAATGAACTTGAAGGATACCAAAGAGTGCAAACTAATAATCACATCGACTAAGCAAGTAACAGTAAAGGTCAGTGAAAAAAAAACATAAATTGGGGAAATGTCATTGAGTTTATTCTTTAGGCGTTCGCGTACAATACCGAAGGTCCCAGGTGCAGGAGTCGTGGATGCGCGCTGCCGATGAGTCCCATACCAAGACGAAACGGCCGTCCAGTGCTTCCAGGTTCCTAATGGTGGTCTAACAATGATTGACTGATGATTTCATATGTGTAAACAACATATAATCATAGAAAAAACTGCATAACCGGGTCTGTTTTTTAACACAACTATAACTAGTTCCACCTGTGGAGTTGAGCTAGTATAGACAGATACATAAATGCGACAGAACTAAGCTATCTAGCCTTAGTTTGTGAACTCACTGTTGGCCGACTGAAGAAATAAGAATATAATCTAACTGGTTTACATGTTCATTTAATGTCATGTCACCATTTCACTGGCCTTATCACCTTGGAAATTTAATTGTAAAAATAATGATTTCTTCATTTTTGTCAGTGAGATAAAATCCAACATAATTATACTTTGTGTGCAATACTCTGAAAATAGTTTTGATCAACATATTTTTAGATAAAACAGTAGGGATATTTAACAAAAAGTTTCTGGCAAAATACTATAAAAAATGATATGAATTCATACAATGGATAATAAATTTTCTGATGAAACTGAACAAGAAGTAAAATCCATAATTTCTATGATGTTTTTATTTTTCTTACTGAATCGTATAAATTATTAGTTCGATTGGCATACTGGATAGTATCGTTCGAATCTAATTTGTTTCAGAAACCAATCAGCCGTAAAACTCCATAAGTTAAATTAAGTAAATTTAGTCAGACTGTACAGTGTTATAGGTCATTCGACTAGGAGTACTGATATTCATAGTTGGACTAGAATAAACTACAGTTCGATTCAAATACTAATTCTTTGTCTACTGAGTTACTGTATTCAGATATTATCTACCAACAAGTCCAACCGGGACGATATTGATATCATTATCACACTGTTAGCATTTGATTCGAAAGATACAAAGTCGGAATCTCAATGTGAGCATTCATCTTACTATACAGAATGAACTATACTAACTAACACAATTCATTTATGTTATAAAATTTGTCGACGAAAACATGAATAAATAGCTGTAATCCACGAAAAATACGTTTATACTGATTAAAATTCACTCTTGAATATCAATCAACAAACCGATAACTCAAACAGATGAAGGTTAGTTATAAGCTTTAGTTTATTTATTTGTAAATTCTTAACCAAACAAATTTTTTACATAACATCTTTATTGAGATTTACTTCGTATTATCTATCTATCATTTACTGTTTAGTCCTTCCTTATTTTTAACGCCGTATTTGTAGAGAATATTCATGGATGAAACAACAACTCGTAATTATCTAAGAACACATGTTATTGATAAATATATACACACGGATCATGTGCGAACACATGTTATGTACAAAAGAAATGTCTCTAGTTAATTATCTCCTTACAGGCTAACTAAACGAGAAAGTATGTGGACATGTTTCTGATACATACATATATATATATATATATATATATATATATATATATATATATATATAACTGTTCTCAACACCTCCGCATTTCTGACTACTGCCTGTCCTATACAAATTTAGTAAATGTTGAGTATTGAGGCTTAGCATGGGAAACAAAATGAGGCAGAGTACATAGATTTATATACATAATCAACTATTTGTTTGTCCAATAAACTTTCTAAAAATAATCAGTTGATTTTACTCTCTAAATAGGGTATTTTTAATGTTAATTTATTGAAATCTATTCATAATTTCACAAGTTTAAAACATGTTCTTAATTTTTATTGCAGTGAATGTTGTTACTGTGTAGTGAACGAGAACACAGGTGGGGCAACCGAATTTCTATTTAACGAAAATTACAGAGTTACTCAGTAAAATTGGAAAACCATATCGTAAATCGTTAATTTGCAAAAGATCAGTTCATCATATCGAACTAGACTGTTCCTGTTGCAAAACATCAATCCATTGTCACTACTATTCATGCGTTTCATGCAAATTCCATTGTGTTCTAACTCTTCCTTTCTTGATCTTCCCCCATCTGCTGCTGCCAGACATTACATTGACATTCCCGTCATATACTACTTATAAGTAGCTCACACCACAACTGTACTACTCAAAATTCTTTTTAACAAAAAAGCAGTTGTCTTCATTAAACGCACTTGTGAAGATAATCAGTCATTCTTTCAGTGTTCAATAAACTTATCTAGGCATTTTTAAGCATTCTACTATTCATTTAGTATTTTTGAATATAAGCTCAAACCTTTAACTGGAGATTTCGCTTTCATCATTTACAGCTATTTACTGATGTCGCAACCCAATAGTTTCGAATAAAAAATGCCGATAAAGTGAAAATTACGGCTTGAAATGAAATCCCCCGATGAAACTGAACGGAAAACAATATTCGAATATTGTTTGTTTATATATGCATATATGTTGAACATAGAACAATGTACACCTTACATCATTTAATATATGACTGCTGTTTATCTTCGTTCTAACTTTACTTTCTGTTCTTCTTCTTCTTATTATTATTATTACTACTATCAGTTGTATTTAAGTGTGATAACGTGTTTGATTTATCAGTGTTAAAACTAACCAGTTTTGTCATTGTTTAACTAAGCAGGATACTACAATTCATAGTTTGAATTGATAAAGCGTAACACAAACCGAAATAAATTATTATCTAAAAATAACACTTATTCAGTTTTAATTAGGTGATCATCATTGTCAATCTAATAATTTAATGCACTGTATGCTACGAAAGGAATATTATTGACCAGTGAGTTTAGAATTATTATTGACTAATTGTCTTATCAATTTGAAGAAAAAAAATCGAATAAAATGTATATGAAATGCCGAGATATTTTCTCATTAAAACATGCGACGATAAATGCACTAATCAGTTGTGAATAATATTTTTAAAAAAAACTAAAATGACGACGATAAATGACATCGAAATTGTGAAAATATTGATTGATTTAATGAGATTAACGAACGCGTAAAGCCATAAATAGATAATGAATTATGACTAGCATTGGAATTCAGGATGTGTGTTTCATCCTGTTGAGAATTCGTCAAATGGAGGATGTATTTGATGTTTTGTTCTGTGACTCTAATCTGGTATTGTTTATTTCAAATGTTATCGTATTATCCCACTTAGCTTTTGAGTTCAGATAACCGCATACTTGTACAACGAGTATGTGCTTCAACTTACTTTGGAAGGGTTTGAAATAACTCGAGGTTGATCAGTTTGGGCTGTTTTATAGGGAAAACCGTCACATCAGCATCATCATGTCAAAGTTCTAGTTAAACAGAACTGTTACAGATTATAATGGTATTCAAATGAAATAGTATGATGTGACATATTTGTCTCACTGAAGATTGAAATACATCAAACTCATGATTTCTTTCATTTCTAGGTTTAGAAATGGCAACATTATTAAAAACTACAGCATTAAATTTTGAGAAGTTAAGTAAACAGACTAATTTACTAAAAGTATTTTGCGTAGACAACTGTTAATAAACACTTGTATCTTCTGGATGATGGTTTTCGTAATTCTCCAAGTTTCCGCTCCATACAGTAGAACTGTCTTCACATTTGTATTGAAAATCCTGATTTCGGTGTTGATTGATATTTGTTTGGAGTTCCGTATATTTTTCAATTGTAAAAATGCAGCCCTTGCTTTCCCGATATGCGCCCTCACATCTGCACCGGATCCACCTTGCTCATCAATTTTGCTGCCCAGATATGTAAAGGTGTTAATGTCATCCAAGGCATCTCCATCAAGAGTGATTTGGTTGATGAATATTGTGTTGCATCGGAGAATTTCGCTTTTTCCTTTATGTATGTTGAGACCTACTGCTGCTGAGGTAACTGCTACACTGGTCGTCTTCTCTTGCATTTGTTGTTGCGTGTGAGATAGAAGAGCCAGGTCATCTGCGAAGTCCAGATCGTCCAGCTGCGTCCTAACTGTCCAGTTGAAACCGTCACAATTAGTCAACTGATTATTTTCAAATTTTACTAAAATACCTAAAGATACCTTATTTGTCAAGGTATAACTGTGTTTCATTTTGAAACGATTATAAAACTGTAGCATTAACATGACATTAAAGATACGTTGTTCCTCTGAAGGCTACACCATTATCATCATCATCATCATTAATAAAATAAATGTTTCATTTTCATAAATTTTTTTCGAATGTAACGAACAGAACTTTTGCAGAAACATGCTAGTGTCATTTAGAGAACTTCAAACGTTTCCCTGAATCAATAAATAAATATATACTGAGCATTTAGATAGCGTCAATCAAATCATGTAAGCAATTACAAAATATGAATCATTTATGATATAAGAAATAAATCATTTAAAAATCGGTTGAGTGATTAAATGAAATCAACAGGAATATTTCATACAAGCAGATTAGATAATGACGGGCAGTGGTTAAGTTGTGAGTGCTGTTAGAATTTGATTGATGTAGTTTAAAAATATCTCATCATACTAAATCGATCCACACTGTTTCACATGTAGCATCATTAATGTTGAGTTTTAAGTTAGAAATGTTGAAAATAATGATTCCGCGTTAAAACACACCATAGGCTCAGAAGATAGTCGTATTAAAATATTACTGAAATCTTGAAATGATCATTGTTAGGAACCTGGAAGCACTAGGCGACCGTTTTTTCTCCTGGTATGGGACTTATCAACAGTGATCATCCCCGGAATCAGATCTAGGACTTTCGATGTTGCGCGCGAACGCTTAAACGCTAGACGACTGAGTCGACATCGAACGGCGTTAGTGTCTAACTTTAATCAGTCTAAGGTATCGCGTGGGTGACTACCTACACCCGACTGGATTGAATTTCACTGGTCACAACTTTTTACTAGAACTCCGAGGATTTCGTCACGAAGCTAGTCATCAGTGTGCACGTTGTATGATATTCATTATATGGTTATGATTGATTCTTGATCTCAATGAATAACAATCATCTCCATAACTCTATAGTGAATATTTATTTTAACGTTATAACACATTTTACCACTGATTGCTAGTGTTTCTCTGATTGTGATATATTACCTGTCGAGTGGACAGATTACCAGCTTTGGTACTATTGAGTTAATAGTAGTAGTATAAATTTATAATATTTCCACCGTTTGAAACACAAACTGATCTTAGCTAGATCACCATCAGTATCGTGAAAGTGCTGAAGTGTAGTATCGTCTAATTATGGGGCTATCCAGCAATGAGAATCCAAGACCCATCGCGCCGGGGACGAACCTAAGATATCAAAACTTGCACACCAACGCCTAACCTCTAGTCTACTAAACCTGCATTCAGCAATTTTAATGTCCAATGTAAACCAATTTAAAATATTTTACAACACTAATCCATTAACATAGGTGGATGACATACATACTGAACTCCGCTGGTCACAACTTCTCATCGGAAACCTAAGAGTTATAATTTATTGTTTTAGACACTGAAGAGCATACGGTTATTACTAGTATAAGAGATTTTTAAAGACAGCAGAATCCTCTTAGTCTGAAGTGTGCATGTGAGACCCGACGTTCTAGACTCTATTCCCACTTGGATAATCGTGGATGATAATAGTTGGGGTGTCCCATAGTAGGACGAAACGACCGTTCAATACTGCCAGGTTTTTTATGGTGGTCTACTTAAGATAAGTTAATGTCTAAACACATGAAAATTCTAGAGTTTGCAAAAATCTCCTATAATAATAAAAAGTTAATAATGATTGAATTTGATGTACAAATGTAAAACAGTAATATTAATGACAATAATTTCATGTTTCAAGTTTATTTGCCGAACAATTATGATGTGATACATTCAAATACTGATTACATCAACCTCTAGTTACAATTTCAAGCTCTTTTCGTTGCTTTACTGAATGATTTCCTCATTAAATGTAAGTGCATTTACTATGTATATTGCGTCATTATCCTCTTTGAACATTTTCCCTGCATAAAAACAAACTGCACATCGAGGCACAATATTATCACAGGGTAAACGTTACAATCAAGTTATTCTTAAGTTTATTTTACACGAATAAATAAATATATTGTAAATGTTTAGTGAGTTGTAAAACTAGATGAATGAAACTTGAGAATATATTGCATTTAGATATTCGAATTCCATAAATTAATCAGAAACGATAGTCATGTGAATTGAGCTTAACTCTATGCTTTCATTTAGTGAAATTGTTTTTATGTAACAGATATTTGAAGGATCTCTTTCATGCAAATATCAACCCCCTAATGGAAATTTAATCATCAAAGGAATCAGTGAAATTCAAAAAGCATAGTACAGATGCTACCTTTGTGTCTGAAACATCAAAATAAACTAAAGACTTCCAAATCCTATGGTTAGCTGAAATTCAGTGGTTACGATTAACGAACATGTACAATAACCGTTCGTTAATATTGATTGTGAAGACAGATAGCTAGTTATTAACAATCGGCTTAGTTCACTAATCAGATGAAGCTCTAGTAAGAGTACTCAATTATCTGATTTGATTGAAATCACTCACTAAATAGCCTTCAAACGAACTACGGGCGTTTGATCATCTCATTGCTTGCTACCCAGCATTGGTTCTCTCAGACCACTTTAGACTGATCTTCTGCTATCTCTTTAAACCCTCATGAATCAAGGACAAGCTATATCTTGCCAATAAGACTCGCACGCGTATATAGTCACAAGGTTTTGCTTCACAGACTCCCAAATCGGTTTAACTGCGGCACTCCTCAACCGTAGTCTCATTTCAAGACTAGCATCTGTCTTCCCAACACAGAGCCGATCGGAACAAGAGAAAACCATATTCTTGACAGTTAGTTTTTAACTGAAGTCAAGCGTGACGCAATTGATAACTTGAATCAATCATTGTCGGAATTAGCATCACAATCTACAACATGGGTTCATTTAGCTAGTAGCACGTTATTTAGCGGTTGATACAGTTCAATTGACACTAATAACTAGAAAACCGTGGCGTTGGTAACTATGACGTGTCATGCTCATATCCTGTAAGTCAAATATATATGTAGAGTTATAGTACATAGGAGGATCGCTAGAGATAGAAATCAGATTTCCTTCTCCTTCCCAAAAAGATCGTACCCTTAAACGAATCTATTCAATCACATAGTAAACATTTTTAACCATCCCAGTTTGCCTTTAAAATCAACTCGACAACTAGATCGAAATAATATATATAGTGCTTTGATCCCCTCTACTCCAGAAATGCTTTGGTAATTGTAGACTAGTTTATACAGTCTATCGCTTCATCAACAACCTACATTAAATTCGATAATTATCTAACTTGGATTGATTTGTCATTCCAAAGGAATTCGACAATCTCCACAACTTCATACTGATTATTATTATTATTATTATTATTATTATTATTATTATTATTATGACTCCAAGTAATTTAAGTATATTTTCGGAAAAAAAAATTACAGAAATATGCATGTAGGTTGTAAAATGGCGACTGAACATGCTTCCCTGTTTAAACGTTTCTTCATTTTATGGCGAAAAAAAAGAATGTATCTAGTGAGCGAAAGAAAGTTAGATTATTAATTCCACTTGACTTAATTGAGTGAATAATTCTATGTACACTCTCTTATTATGTTGGAAAATGAAAAGAGATTAATAGTTTTCCTTGTTTCTTGAAAGACGAAATATCGGCGTCATAGAATATAATAAGTACATATATATATATATATATATATATATATATATATAAAGTTATATTATCACAATAAAACTGATAGATTGATGTTAATTTTTGCAGAAATCACAACACTAATGATAGGAATGAACGTTTGATCTATTGAGTAAAGAAGAAATTTTTCAAGCCTAACAAGCTAATTCCTATTGGATAGTGATGTAGTTGGAAGATGAAACTGATTAGAATGATGTGAAAAATTTGTTAGTACAATACATATTGAACAATACTGATTAGAAATATTTCTATCAATGAGAACAAAATTAAAAGGTCAACTAGACAAATGGAAGGTAAGTGGAAACAAAGATAATTTTATGATAAAGTTATGGAGATTGTTGTTTCAACATTGAAATCGGCAATCAATCATTGCTGGAATGACATTCAAAACTTGGAATAAGAATTGGACGGTCGTTTCATCCTGTTATGAGACTCTTTACCTGTTGGATGTGGGCAGTTACCTACTGAGGACGGTGGGTGAACTTGTGCAGAATCCTTAGACTGATCAGAGTTAGTCACTAACATCATTAGATGACAGGTCCTTGGTCTAGAGCTCAAGGGTTCGCGCGCAAGACTGCAGGTGCTGAGTTCGATTGCTGAGAGTAGCAGGAATCGTGGATGGACAGCACTGATGAGCTCTATACCAGGACAAAATGGCCGTCCAGCGCTTCCAGGTTTCTACTGGTGGTCTTATGATGACTAATTCACGATTTCAATGTGGGACAAAGATAGCACAGGGACTAATGTTAAAAACAGTGTTAGCTTTACCATGGTGGGTAATAAAACTATATTACCAAGGTAAACTGATAGACAATGGGATGTCATTCAATCGTTTACATGTCGTTTAGATTTTCATTGATAATAATCTCTGCCACATGTTAAGTTTTACTGGCAATTGATTTTATTTATTTTAACACAAGGCTTTTCGATTCATCTCTACATGGTAGGGTGATGCAGATAAGCTTTTTCGGTCCGGAAATTGTTTTAGGTGTCACGATTATGTGTGACTTTTCCATCGATTTTTAGATTTTATTAGATAAACTTTCTTTATTAATGTTTTTATCAACACCTTAAATTTTTTTATCATTTGTATTGATAACTTGAATCTAACAATGATTCATTTCTAATTTCAATGTAAAACAACGATCACCAAAATCGAAATTCGTGCTCACTAGTAAATAGCTTCGTGTGGATATTTCCATGTTATTTACATATATATATATATATACATATATATATATATATATATATACATATATATATATATATATATATATATACATATATATATACATATATACAAAGTTTATTTGCCAGTCAATAATTTCAAAGTACATTCACCTTATTTGTAAAGGTCATTTGAACATGATCATTATTTAGCTTGAATAAACAAGTTGAAATGGAAAATTCAATATTTTGAAAAGATGAATCAAGATTATATGGATAAAGTAATTCTTTCTCGTACCTGTCTCCTTATTTTCAATGAATAGATTTTGTCGAGATTACTTTAGTTTGTTGATGTTATTCATCAATGACCCATTTCATCAGGGACTAATGACTAATTTGCCAAGTGATAACATCTATGATTAGGACATTAAGTTGAACAGATTTCTGTTGCACTGAATCAGTTTGCTTAAAATTATAAATCACATCGTATTGATAGGGTATCATGAAGACAAGGAGTGGTACATATTGAAAATGCTCTACAGTCACTTAGACTAAGAGCACTCAAACAAAATACTCTTCTCGTAATAGTCTAGTGTTCGGAAAAACACATACAGATTCATGATAAAATTGTTATTAGTTGAAAGAATATCCTATAAAAATTTGATTTAAAAATTCTCTACATAAAGAAATAATCAAAAAAATGGTTAAAATGTATTGAAACTGTTTGTTACACATTTTTCCTTAACCTATAATGTATTATAGGTCGAAAATGATTGTCTGTCTGAAATTTTAACAGAAGTTTATCACACCAATGCATATCCATGACCCCCGCACGCGGTAAACAAACCCAGATCCTTAGGTATTGCGCATGGATGCTTAAACTCCAGACCACTGAGCTGGCACTCAGCGGTGTTAATGTCTAACTGCAATCAATACAAGGTATGGGAACGACCTCAAGCATTGCCTACGGTGGGTAACTGCCTCACAACCGACAAGACTGAATTTCTCTGGTCACTAGGACGAAACAGCCATCCAGTGCTTCCAAGTTTCTAATTGTGGTCTAACAATGATTGCTAAAGGTGAATAACAACCATATGTTGTGGCCTTTGATTATATTCCAGGTTGTAAAAATTTCAAGAAATGTTAAAACACACCACTTTTTTTTGAATTAATGAGCGCAAAATGTGTTAATAGAAGTACAACTAATTAAGTTTATTGTTATTAATGCTATAAGTGTTAAGTATACATTATCTATGACAAATAAATGTTACTGATGTTCTGTTTTATTTCTTTGTACAATTAAATAAACTAGTTCAATGAGTACATTGAATATTTAACAACATTCTCTAATGTTAATCATAAATGAGAAAAGACTTCTAGTGTATTTTATTCTCTTCTCTTCTATATATGAAATAAAGAATGTAATTTAATAATTAAATTAACTAATTAATTAATTAAATCTTACAGTTTTTTGATTCTTTTTCTAAAATAAATTATTCATTTATTTCTTTCTACAGAATCAGTTAATTTTTATAAAATTTTCTTGTGAAAATTTTTAATTTTGTAGTTCAGATGATATAATAGATAGATGGAAAATAATTTTCTCCAGTGACATAATAAGATCATTAATTAAAGATTTGCCATTGAACATTGTTTCAGTAGTTGTTATTATGTTCAACTGTTCAATGACCTATGTAAAGGTGTTGGATTGAACTTCTGACTAGATTTTGTTTTCCAAGTCCTAAGGTATCATACATTAATATAAAAACAGTAACAGAACACGTATAAGTTTTCATCCATATTAAAAAAAAAACCATACAACGTGAAATTCATTAGAGTCGATCAACTAATCAATCTCTTTAACACTGTCTTGTAAGGATCATCTTTTAACTTCAAAAAATCTAATGCTAACAGTACATCACCTGTGATCCTTATAGTTGCTCAGTCAGTTATACTGATCGGTTTCTATCGAAATACAATGACCTAAGGGATTCTCTACCAGTGTCCAATGTCTCTTATTCAATCGATCTGTAATAAAGGTTACTATGAACTCTGTTTGAAGCCCTTCTACAGTTACTGCCGGTCGTAAGACCGGATAAAGGAGGAGGGTTGGGCATGGGTTTAGCGACTCTGTCCCGTCAAAATCCAAATCTCTGGTCGGCGGCCTATGCTCCGTTAAGGGTAATAGGTTTAAGTAAGTAGTAAGAAGGTAGGGTACAATTCATTAGTTTCTTTCTGAATAATAAACAGATGCGATAAATATAATCTTGTTACATGTGTAGATAGATGATTAGATAGTTGTAGTATGTAGAAACATGCTTTTATTTCTTTAATCTTATTAATCAGGCATTATAAATCAATAAGATGATAACATTTATTTTCATTTATGAGATTTAATCCATTTCTTTTTTAGATATATGTATCTCGAAATATAACATTTTCAATGAGATGATTCCGTAAAATAATAGTGAATGTTTCAATTCCAGACACAAATATAAAGTTCAAAATTGGTTTCGATATATTTATAAACTAGTTAGAAATGGTCATATTAAAACACTGTGAGAAAAGAAAATATAACACTGATCTCTTCTGGTTTCGAACCAGGCGCTAGAGAGTTTACTTCACCACAGGGTATGTGTCTATGAAATACTTAACCGACTTATACTTATCGATGAAAATCCCAAATTCTGATGACTTGTAGTGAAAACACAAAGACGCTTAAATATGAATTTTATTTGAACTTGAAATGCAATCATCACTTATATTATATACTATAAATATAAGATTGGCAGTCAGCTTTGTTTGTGTACATGCAATTGATTAGCACTTAACAGCAATAAATCAATTGTTTATTGTGTGAACACAGTTAACACATTAGCAATCATTATCATTGCACATCTATAACTAACCCATATGACTAAGTTGTGCTGTCATTGTGATCAGATATGTTACAGATGATTAGAAAAAAAGAAGGAGAAAATCAATGGAATGTATTCAGTGTGCACTTCAATCGGTTAATTTATTGATCACCCTACTATCGTCATCATGAAATAATGCTGATGTCATTAAATCTGTCTAGTGTATATGCTCTTGCAAATGACTGCAACTTCAAAGTTAGAGGTTTCAATGACAGCGCTTGTCTTATAGCGATTCTAGGTTTCACTGAACATCATAAAGGATGAGTGTAGTCTGACAAAAAACTGTTTGAACATCATTTAGAGTTTAGCGTATTGTGAAAACGTTTTGTTGACAACTTCGTCTATGCTAAAACTCTGCTACATTCAAAACAGACAATGAGATTGTTTAGTAGTTATATCAGAGATGATATCCAGTTAAATTTGGTATATATATATATATTCTACAGAAAGGGAAGCCCAGGACACAGTTGATTGGAGAAAACTGGTCGGTGGCCTATGCTCCATTGGGGGTAACAGGCGTAAGTAAGTAAGTAAGTAATATTCTACAGAATAACTGCACCATATCGTAAGTAGGTAATTATCTAAACTGTCAAACAATTTGGCGTATTTTGAATATATGTATCTATCTATTTCAAACAAGCTGTTATGTTTTGACGATTTTTATTGTAAACCAATTAATCACTGATATTTTTAGATGGTTATTTATTATGTATCCTAAAAACAATCACTCTATCCTATTACACTCATTGAAATTCTTCGAAAAAAATAATAAAAACAAGTTTGTTTAAATGTATGATACGATTACTATTGTTGTTGTTGTTGTTGTTATCATTATTATTACCACTGTTCAAATAACAAACATTTCACAGTCAATCTAGATAATAAAAAAGCTTTCGAAAAATAAAACATTTAAACATGCATGATACAATGAATGCTTAGCATTCAACAGTTTGCTTTTTTTATTTCATGCTGCCTTTTATCAAAAAGACAAACAAACACAACTAAGCATTGAATTTTGATTAACTTATAAAACGTTGAACGGAATTCGATTAGTGCTTTATTAATTATTGTCTTAGACCTAGAATTGGACATTGAACGGAACCATACATACATGAATGAACGGTGAATTAGTTTCACAAATGTCCATTAATCAGAACACTGTTCGACAAATATATATATATATATATATATATATATATATATATATATATATATTCCTAGTGATGTAAGCTTTTCTCTTGTTACATCTTACATAATAACACCTTGTGTTTTAGCGAGATAACTGATAACTGTTTGTGTTAACGAAACGACAATTGACAAAAATTATCAATGAAATGAGCAATAACTGTAACTATTGTGTTCAATACACACAAATATCAGTATAGATGAATTGAACATTGAATTAGAATAATAATTATCACTAAACTATACAAACATGAAATGAATAGAAGGTTTTGCGTAAAAGACTACAAAATTATCAAAAAAAAACACAGAGAAGCGAGAAAAAAGAATGCAAACCTAATTTCCATTCACTTAATTTGATAAGCGATATTCTCGAAAATAATTGCCGTTCATTAGATTGTCTGTAATGTGATAGTCAGAGAGTTTGTCAGCATTGAACACAGGTGGTTTGAATTCGAAATTTCAACAATTTCATCATGAGACAACTAATAATATTTTGACTGCTTCAAAAACAAATGTTAGTTACATGGTATCAATCGGTTAGTCAGTTCATTTAAGAAAAGTTAGACTAATTTGATGCGCAAAAGACGTGACTTTTACTAGAGAATAGAAATTGAAATTAGTACATTCCAGTAGCAAGTGTTAGTTGGCGTTGAAAAAATTTGTCAAACGAAATTTGATATCGTGAAGAGTTTGTATATTTGTTAGAAGCATTTCGTCTTATTGATGGATTTTGTCAGATAGATACAGCTATATCTGGGCATTGATGTTTATAAACAGATTTAAATGTATTTAATTTCGCATTAAACATATAATAAATAAGTTAAGAAGAAAGTGTCTATCATTAGTATTAAGGATAAGTATTCGATCACTTGTTAATATACTGCAGTGTGATTGAACTCATTGGCGATTATGTGATCTCACTTGTTTGGTGAATGTTGCATTGAGTTGGAAAAGTATGAATTATCAACTTCAAGTCTAAATGTGAACATTAACACTGGAATATAGGTGTATATAGTTGATGAATGGGAAAATCAAATGAAAAGTATAAACTATAGTCACCAGCTACAAAACCATAGGTTATATTGGTAATATTGAGGCGGTTCACATAGAATGCACAAATGATAGCTCAGTTGCTTATTTAATAATGGGGATGTCAGATCCCCAGAACTCACTTGATAAATATCTTTATTTTGGATTTATTTCATGGACCGATCAGTTGACCTTAAGATCACATTTCCCACCAGCAAAATCCTTGACTGTGATTGGTTACTGTGTCATTTTAGTGTGCTATTTTGTGATTGTCCCAAGGACGTCTCTATAGAGTATAAATAAACACAATTTGAGAGTTTGGTTCCATTGTGTATTGGCTGGGTGTTAGTAGAATACAATTTTTACGCTATATCAAGACTTCTTTCTGATTCATTTTGGTCAAGGGATCACAATAGCCTACCTGGATGCTGGTTCAGTGTTTTGTTCTCGTTATTCGTCTACGGTGAACTCGAAATAGTTTAAGCATACGTAGAGTCGAGCGTAACACTTAATTAGGCCTGTTATCCCTAATAGAGCTCAGGCTTCTGACCAGCATTCTGCAACAAATTCTGTCCTGAGACTTCTTACCAGTTCTATTCAGTGGTTGTTTATTCTTCGCATATCTGATTCTCCTGCACCTTTTCCTAATTTCTTCCTCAGTTGAAATCTGGTTCGTTGTCTCTCACAGCAGATTGCTACTGATGGTGTCTCGTCAAGGAGCCATAGTTTCTTGCATTGACAACTATCAACAAACAATTGTATCTTGTGGATGATATCCTTCGTGGTTCTCCAAGTTTCTGACCCATAAAGTGGACTTGCCTTGACATTTATGTTAAAAATTCTGAATTTGGTGCAGGTTTACCTAAATTCGAGAAGTTCTTCAAATGATTTGCCGATCCGCGCCTTTACATCTGCATCAGATCCAGCTTGTTCGTCAATGATGCTACGTAGGTATGTAAAAATGTCCACATTCTTCAAAGCTTCCGCATCAAGTGTGATTTGATTGGTGCATGTTGTGCTGTATCGAAGGATCTTGTTTTTTTCTTTTTGTACGTTGAAACATATTGCTGCTGAGGCTGTTGCTACACTGGTCGTCATGCCCTGCATTTGTTATTACTTGTTTCATAAAAGAGCCAGATCATCAGCAAAGTCCAGCCCGTTCAGCTGTGTCCTGCCTGTCCACTATATACCGTGCTTCCCTCCAGATGCTGACGTCTTCGAAATCCAGTCGATCATTAGGAGAAAGAGAAAGAGTGAGAGTCAGCAACATTGTCTGACTTCGTTCTTCACTTGAAACGAGTCTGTGAACTGTCCTCTATGCACGACTTTTCATAAGAATTCCATATGACGTCAGGCACACCATGGTGTCGCTGACTGACACCGATCAATTACAGTCATTTATCAATAAACGATTATTCATCAATTGATAAGACTATTTTCATCAAAGATTATATTTCTGATTTCCGATAAAATTTTAACAAAGAATAATACAGTTCTTGATAGATTTTTCTCTTTACATTTCAAGAAAAATGCCAGTTTCAGAGATTACTAGTGTTGATTTCAGCCTTACTATGAATATGATGATGATGATGATGTGATGAAATAGTTTTTTTCTCGTTTGAATTTTAAAAAGGGTTTCTTTCTTATTAAAAAGATATGCAATCTTTGGTGCCATAATGGCTTCATTCACTTCATTAAAACAATAAAGGTCATTCAATACCAAAGGTTTAAAAGAATTTCTGTGTGATTTTTTCTTTACAAAAAAATAAAAAACACTAATTCATAAGTTGTAATTGGAATGTCATTTGTAATAAACTGAAATAGAGATTTATTAAAATGTTATTATTATTATCTCAATCAAAATTCACAAATCTGTATTTTTTTTGTTCATTATGCTTAGAATAAATTAATATAATGATTGAGAAGTGAATAATGTGAGTTCTTTGTCTAGACTAATTACTCTATAATATATTACTGTCACCTTACTTAGTAGTGATTAGTTTATTGAGGTGATGCTTGAAATTCCAATGAACAACTATGAATAGTAAGGTTTGACTATGTTCATTCAGAACAAGGGTAGTTACATCTGAAGATGGTTAGGTATTGCTGCGATAAATACATTGAATAGATTGATAACTGCGCAGTTTTCTAGAAGACAGGCGCTTACTCTAAAGATCTTTCGATAATAGTGTACGACTGATTGTCAATGTGCACAATGAACAAGTTCAATACTTGAACAATACACGTATCTAATTGCATTAGATTTTTATTAGTGATCTGACTAAAATCAGAAAAATTATGAAAATTGTGCAAATCAACAATCTCTAGAATATTTTCCGTACTAGATTCTCAGACAATTTGAAATTTAGATTGCTAAAATAATTAATTTCTTATCATAGAGATTTTGATAGAACAATGAGTAGACGTAGTTGATCTGAAAAATGTAATGTATTTACGCTTAACATTTTGAACAATCTGGTCACTCATATACTTGCTAAGGCATTTTTTATCTGAAAATTATTGAGGGTCAATTATATAGAATTTCAAATTACCCTATAAACGAGGGAAATAGAAAACCATGTCCGACAATAGCGGAAGACACAATCCATAAATCCTGCACCTCGCAGGATTCGAACCCAGGACCTTCGGTCTTGCTCACGGACGCTTAAACTCTGGACCACTAAGTCGGTATCTAATGGTGCTAATGAGCTCCATACCAAGATGAGACGGGGGTCCAGTGTTCCCAGGTTTCTAATGGTGGTCTAACATTGATCGATTTCAACCCCGTAATGCTGATGTTTTGATAAGTTTTGAAACGTTGTATAGAAATGTTCAAGGGCGAATTGTGAGGTTTATAGAAGCCTCGGCTATCCTTAAATTCAAACCCCCCTCCGATATGTGTACATGAGCGATTTGTCGTAACCTTGAACGTATTCTGGTAATCTTTAAGCCATTTTAATGGCCTAGTGTAGTATGACAGCTTTCCATTCTTTTATACTATCTTAATTTTCTGTCTCCTTTATTTACTATTATCATTTCTAATTCATTGCCTTTTGGGTAATTTTCATATAAAATGCCTTGACAAGTAAGTTTATGCTCTCAGTAATATGATTTAATTTCACTGTGATTTGATATATTTATACATGAATCGATCGAACCATCATTAGAAACCTGAAAGCACTGGACAACCATTTCGTCCTCCGATAGGACGAAGGTCCTGGGTTCGAATTCTGCGATTAGCGGAAGTGGTGGATGCGCACTGCTGATGAGTAGTCCCATACAAGGACGAGACGGCTGTCCAGTTCTACCCAGTTTTTAATGGTGGTGTATATCAAGTGAACAATATGCAAACAACTTAGTCGAAAATTTCTTTTAACTAACAAAGTAAGAACTTTAGGTGTTATTTGGTACTTCGAATCAAACGGTTGAATTGGAGAGCTCTCATGGTCCTTCTGGGTGACAGTGTTGTTTACTTAATAAAGAATTAACCATCTTGGTTACTCTACTTGTTTCAGATGTGTTTGTTCTGGTGACCTTGTTGATGATTGATTGTCAGTGTAGGTTTGAATGTCTTCGTTTGTCCTCTCATAAAATAGAGTTGACTTTGTTATTTTGTTGACATCTAACCATGTTGTTGACTGATGTTCATCGAATTAGTTTGTACATTTCTAAATAACATGTTTACTGAAATTTGATCACAATTCCTAGAATTTTAACAGCACTCGCCTGTACAACCACTCTTCATCATATCATTTTATGTAACCTTAGACCTCACAACATTTTTTTTCACTTACTACTCCTGTTCAATTTAAGCTGATAAATATTTGTGTTAAACGATATTTTTATTAAGTAGGATAGTGGGTTTAAACATTTTTTTAGCTTGTCAATTTGACCTGATATCTCTTTAAAATCTCAGCACAATATTAATTCCAACCAATTTCCCTATCATTTTAAGGTCATTCATTGAGACAAAAAGTTGGAGAGAGTATAGTTGAAAAAACAAAAAAAAAACAAACAGGAAACATTATTCACCATATTTTACTCTTCCCACAAGAAAAAAATAAGAGTAAATAAATCATCCTGTAAGAATATTTATGTTGTAATTAGAAAGGACTGAATTATCGCATAGGTGATAATCTACACTAAATTTTAATCAGTCGATGTGGACAAATATTCATCTTGTATGATAGGTAGGGATTACCTTTATTTTACTCATTTATAGGAAAGGATAGTTTATGATTTACAAGGAAACGACTTAGTGTATTTCGGCTAAAGCCATTTAAACTAGATTTATGAGTTCAAATCGATGCAATTATCAATCTGACATGGTGAGATGTTGACCTAATTTACCAATATCAGTCACGTGACCTTTTTTTATCACTGATCCTATTTATAATTGCTTACTTTCTGCCGGATTAGTAATTCTCTTAGTCAATTTTTCTTTTTTTTAGTGTTGACATAATTGGAATAGTAATCTTTTGTTTGAATTCTACACAGTTCTCTTCCTTTGGTCCTATCCTTTGGAATATTTATATAAGTTCAATTTATTGATTTTCACATTATTTGACAAAGACATATTCGTTGAGATCATGAATTAATTGATCAATGTTTGACCACCAGTCGAAACCTGAAAGCACTCGACGGCCGTTTCGTCCTAGTATGGAACTCATCAGCAGTGCGCATCCAGGATGCGCGCTCACATGTGAATGCCTAACTTTTAACCACAGCCAGCATCCAACAGTGTTATTGTTTAACTTTAGTCAATCCATGGTCTTGTGTAACCTCAACTGTTTTCTTCGGTAGTTACAGTCTACATTCAATAAGGTTGAATTCCACTGCTCACGACATCTCACTAGAATTCTGAGCAGTTCATCACAAAGCTAGCCACCACTAAGCACAGTTTTATGATTTTCATCATATGGTTGTGAAGATAGTGGAGTTTCATTGAGATTTTGAATCGATCATTGTTAGACTACCGTTAGGAACCTTAACTCCAAACGAACATCTGGAATTCTTCTACTATTATTACTCGTTTTTTTTTTCAGTCAGATTACTACCATCCTTATGATAAAAATTATGTGCATCGATTTTTAAGTGATTAATACTGTTTTGTTAATGTTGTAAAGAGTTGACGCGAATCTGTAAAGCGAAAGAACGCATCTTATCATTTTACATTTATTGACTTGAACTTCTAGTTCAATTTATCGATAGGAAGTATTGTATGAAAGTTGTAAACCGTTGAATAGACCATTTTAAATGTATATAAAATCGAACACTGGGAAACTATCTTATCCTGGTATGGAATTTCTCAGTAGTGACCGCCTCATGACCAAGACAAGGATTGGACCCAAGTGTGATAGCGAACTCTGAACAAGTACAAAAATGAATTCGACTAAACACGACAAGTTCCTTTCAGCTTGATAAGGATAATTGACACAATAGTGACGTATATCGAGGTGTTCATGAAGTTCCAAGAAGTTGTGACAACTAGAGTTTCGAAATGTAAAGTCGATAACATCGGTGAATGGTTGCATCACAGAGTACATTGAGTGGAATCGAAATTGTACCGATTGACTCGAACTCAGTGGTTCCATGGGACGAAGAAGCCGTTTAGTTTTCTTTGGTATCAACCGGTACTCCGAAAGGGTTTGATTCATATCAATTTATAGGTCAAATAAATCTCAACAAGTCTGCCTCAAATAAAATCAGTGAGTATTTATGTGAATTCGAATGTAACAACTTAAATATTGTATAAAAATCCTCATCACATGCAAATATTGATATATGAACGAAGAAAATTCTTTTCAATAAATTCTCATCAGATTCTACAATCAAGTATCCAAAAATGTGCTCACTAATGCCTAGCTTCGTGAGGAAATTCTCGGAGTTTTAATGAGAAGTCGTGACCAACACAGTTCAACCCTATCGAGTATAAGACAATGAGTGAGGTTGCTCAAGGACTCGGATCGGTCGAAGTTATACACTAACACCATTCGATACCGGCTCCGTAGTATAAGGGTCTACAAGTACGCGCACGAGACCGAAGTTCCCGAGTTCGAGTTCAACAAATGGAGGTCATGGATGTTCATTCCTGATGAGTCGCATACTAAGACGTAACGACCGTCCCGCAATCCCAGGTTTCTAATGTTGGTCAAACAATAGCTGATTCATAATTTCAATAAAACTCAAAAATCTCCACAGTCTCCTTTATTAAAAGATTATATATTTATATATGTTTGTAAATTTCCCATGGTATCCATTTTTCCTAAGTGCATTATGTAAAAAGTTCAACTCATCTCCAACTATATCGGTAGAACCTATAGTACGCACTCAATAATTAAGGGCTTTTACCGGGTTTCGTTTATACTGTGGAGTTACAAAGCTTAGGAAATGTGTTTAATACTTTGTTTAAGTATTTTTCTTATTTTGAATTACTCCTTATTGACCGACCTATCCTCACATTCTGTCAGAAGAATGTTTCAAAAGGTTATTCTACCTTCTATTTATTCTTCCGATGTCAGAGTATGCTTCATTAAATTGCATAAACACCTCCATTTGTAATGTACTATCTTTACAGAGGATAAACATGTCAGCCATATATCAACGGTGAACTCATTGCAACTTCATCCATTTATCTATAAATGTCTCCATTTAACCTGAAATTCACAATCTTCGTACACTACACTTATAGTTCTTGAATCACGTTCATCGGAAATGTCGTTTCTATTTCGTTTATTTTAAGTTAGTTGCACATGTATTCTACAATGTGCGTGTATAGATTATATATACATTTTCACTACTGTTATATTTTAGAATGATAATTTTTCTCAAATTATTCTAAACCATTCACATAATGTTTATTCAAAGTACACTAATTAATTCAATAAACAAGCAAGCTTAAAAGTAGTAAACATTTTGTTTATCAACAATCATATGATTGAAATTTTTTTTTTTCATTTAATCTCCTGCTCAAACAACCTTATTTATTGTTAAAACTGAATGATCAGAATAATAATCGATAATTCTCAAGGACAAACTGCTGCTGATGATGATTTCGATAATACTAGTGAGAAATTAAATTTGCTGAATAAAAAACTCTCTATTGAAAAAAAAGGATTATTTGTTTATGATGGTTTACGTGTGTTATTGCTGTTGATTTTATTTAAACACTAATTATATACTTTAGTATTCACGTTTTTTTTTAATTTATGTGAACAAACATAGTTAATTACTGAAATCATGATTCGTTCATTGTTAAAGCGCTATTAGAAACATGGAAGCACTGGACGGCCATTTTGCGTTACCGAAGATCATGGGTTCTATAGTCCTGTGAGTAGCAGGAGTCGTGGATGCACACTGCTGATGAGTCCCATACCAGGTGGAAACGGCTGTCCATAAGTCTACAATTGAAAACATATTTAATTTGAAGATAATGTTCATCATACACCTGGCTGTTTGTCACAGTCAGTCGATAACTTCATGTGAAACTGGATCAGGTATCCTATATACTGTTGGCAAGTGTCAAACTATTCAGTTGCTAAGAGTTCAGACTAGTGAGGAAGTATGTAGGACCATGTTTAACTTGAGACATAAAAGTCTCATGTCTAAACATGCATTCTATTATCAGTTCACATTAACTGTGGATATCTTAAAGACGATAAGACCCAGAGGTAATCAATAAACTTCAGTTAATATAATCCCGTAATGAAAATTGTTTGGAAAACACACCTGATTACCAACCAATTAATCAGGATGATATATTTTTGATTAACTCAAATAATTCAATGAAAAGATTTCAGACTAACATTGTATGACAGGAGTGTGAAGCTTACTAAGAACATCAACAACACACACTACTTTTTAGTGACAAATATTCGAGTAGCGCAAAAGCTCATGGTTCTCCATCTACAGTCTTCAATCATTTAATGTAAATAACTAGTTAGAATTTAGTTTCTTCGAATTCGGTAGTTTTGAAATGTACAGTTGAAGTTTATGCGAATTTGAAGTAAATTCAACACATTAATCACAAAATGACGATCTTCATTACAGAGTTGGGGAGATTGTTAAGTTTCATTGAAACCATTGATTTATCATTGTCAGACCGCCATTAAAATAGTGGAAGCACCGGACGGCCTTTTTTCCCTAGTATGTAACGTATCAGCATCGAACATCTACGACCCATGTTTGATGTGATCAAGATAATCATAAATTTATTTTGTAAATTAGTTCTTTGTAAAGTAAATACAAGATATCAGTTTTTGGTGTTATCTGAGATCAAATTTATGTATCAGTCGATAATTTCAAGTTATCTTCGTTCAGTTTTAAAAAGGTCACTTGAACATGATCAGCATTTAGTTTAAATAAACATCAGTAAGTTTTAAAAAAGTAGTTCAAGATTTAAAACAAAAGTAAACAATGAGATTTCGAGATTGAAGAGTGAAAAAGATATATGTATGTAAGGCGTATTGAAAAGAATTAAACCATACCAGCATTAACTTACTAATTGTACAATAGATCAGGTTTGACAGAACATCCATTAGACATCTCTTCATCTTCACTGATCTACTTGTTTACACGATATCGCTTGTAGAATATCAATCCGATTGGGTATCAATCACTATGGCAGAATAATGAAAATGACCGATGAGTATTTGTTTCATAAATCATATATATATTAGATACACTTGTCAGTCAATTGCTAATCTAATCAAACTCACAATTCCTTTATTGTTGTATTCATCGAATGATGAGCACATTGTTCAATATAATAATTTGCTCGACTAGATCAGTCAAGAAGATCATTACAAGCAAAGTGTATAATTCAAATGGTCTGGAATTTTGTAACTATATACAGCAACAACATGGTGACATTGAATTGACGGACATACATCGTCAGTTGATTATACACTCTACTCAATTATCAAATAAATATTTTTCCTTGTACGGAAATGTTATCCTACATTCAAATGAACTATCTTAATGAATATTTTGGTCGGATGAGACACAACCAACTAACATTTCCATAATTTGAAATCATTTTAATTCTCATCATTGGATTGTGGGGATAGTTGAGCTTCATTGGAATAACGAATCGATCAGTGTTATATCAACATTAGAAACTTGAAAGCATTGGACAGCTGTTTTGTTCTAACATACCACTCATCACCAATGCTCATCGATGATCATAGCAAGCAGTAACGAACACAGAACATTCGGTCTCGAGCGTGAACTCATAACCTCTAGACCATTACGTTAACATCCAACGGTGTTAATGTCTCACTTTGATCGATCTATGGTATTAAGTGAACCTACGGTGGGCAACTGCCTCACCGCCGACAAGACTAAACTCCGCTGGTTGCAAGGACGAAACGGCCATACAGTGCTTCCAAGTTTCTAACGGTAGTCTAATTAGATCAAATTAAACTAAATAAATTTATTACTGTTAATATAAGAAGTACTGTGTGTAGATTATTTTCGATAAATAAATGTTACTGATGCTTTGTTTTATTTCTTTGTACAAATATTCAGTGAACTGGTTCATATAGTCACTATCAAACTAATTTCAAGAATTTTTTCATCGTCCTGATAATTAATTTCAATCAGTTGAGTTTAATTAAGTCTGATATGTGCGCTTTACTAAATAACGACATCGTAAGCTAATTAAACAATAGAGTAAATTCACTGAAGTTGAAATTATACTGTTACTTACTTACTTACTTACTTACGCCTGTTACCCCCAATAGAGGAGCATAGGCCGCCGACCAGTATTCTCCAACCTACTCTGTTCTCAGCTTCCCTTTCCAGTTCTTTCCAATGTTTTTTCCATTCTTCTCGCATCTGTCTCCGTTTCTCGGCGTAATGTGTTCCTTGGCCTTCCTCTTTAACTTTGTCCTTCAGGGGTAATTGTGATGATTCGCTATCAGCCTGAATATAATAGATTCTATATTTAGTGATATCATGAATATTTACTGTTGAAAAGTCCAATACTAGAATGGATCAACTATACAGCTGTTTCTGGTTTCATTCGATTGTTTACTTGAAGTCATTTTTTTTTTAAGTGAACCAAGATGCTGCATAGAAAGACTAAATGAATGAATAGAATTTCGGAGTATTACCGAAAGGTGTATAGTAGACGGAAGTGAAATCGAGGGCATACTTTTTATTCTATTCAGGACGTTATGACTAGATGTACGCAGCGCCATCGTTTTATCCACTTAACGAACGATATTGGATTCAAATCCTGAGGTGTACTTCAATGTCTCAAATAAGGGTACGGCCAGGTGATGGAACACAAATGCAGGTCCTAGATTCCACTGCTATTGACTGCCCACCCATACTAATAATGCTTGTAACCTAAAGGTGATCCGTATAGGATGCACAGGACGTCAAAGTTGCTGATCACTTACAGTCTTCAACATCAATGGGACGATTCAAGAAACCAATATCAGTTGGAAAAAATTTCAAAGTATTTGTATAATTTCGTAAATCAATAACCAATTTAAACGGATACATTTGTGTAAGTTAAAAATGGTTGTTATTGAACAGAAAAATCTTAACTAAACATACTGAGTAGATTGTAAAGCTTATTTTGTCCAAAACAATTCGTTCGTTTTATAAATTTCGATAGAACAATGAGAAGACGTAATTTTGATCTGAAAAATGTGAAAAATGGTCGCACACAAACTTGTCAAGGCATTTACTATGAAGATTAATAAAAGGTCAATTAAATAAAAGTTCAAGTTGACATAAGATGATAATAGTACATGAAGGAGAGAGAAAATTAACGTATTATAGAAAGAATAAGAAATGGTAGGGAATTGTAACATTACCCTAGGTCATAAAATGGCTTAAAGATAACCAAGGTTATAAATTGTTTCTGTACACACAATCGAGGGGGTTTAATTTATGAATAGCCAAGGCTTCTAGACTGTTCGAAATGTAAGGCGCAAACACCACATTTTTCAGATCGAAATTATGTCTTCTCACTGTTTGATCAAAAACTTATTTTTTCTGTTCTTAATGAAATGAGCATATTGCTTACACATAAAGGGTTTGCTTTAAAAATCTAAACTTAAATATCACACACTTTTGAAAGATTCTTGTCATTATTTAAAACACAGTTATGTATTCAAACTAATTAATCCAAAAAGTGATCAGTTTTATGGTAAAATACATTGTTTCAGATTATTATGCCATGTGAATTCGGAATTGTTTTTCTTAAAATATAAAAATCATTAATATATTATTAGAATGACTAAGATGTATTGTCAACTTGTATAACTTTATACGTAAAAATGAAATTGTGAGATCAAAGATCATGACGTGAGAGAGATAAACATTTAATTACAAATTAGGAATGACGTAAACTGTTGAATAACATGAATGAGGTACGAATTAGTGAATAGAGGTGGGAGCTGAATACATTTTTGAAAACATTTACAAGCTTTCTAATAAGCATGATAACAATGATGATCATGGTATTAATAATAATTGGATTAATGATAATATTTGTGAATAAGATAAGAAAAAAGGTTTGTATAAACATGAATCAGAAAATGAAAAAAATGGCTATTACCTAATTAGGCCAGCAGTTGGGCTGGTCCGTGTAAGTAAGTAAGTAAGTGCATAAGTGCATAAGTAAGTAAGTAAGTAAGTAAGTAAGTAAGTAAGTAAGTAAGTGCATAAGTAAGTAAGTAAGTATTAAGAAGGAACCTCCTAGTACGAAAATATATATTCTTAGAACGTCTGTTGATGTAACTTACAACACAAGAGCAGTTTAATTGATAGATACTGAAGGAGATAGAAAGTTTGGGTAATTAATCTTTCGAACTCGAAGTACCCATTGGACGTATGGAGAATTCTATTTGTGCAATAATCACACAGCATGTTATTTTTGATGAATTTCATTAAATATTGTTTAGTTATTAGTTGTATTATTTTTTTACAATGGATATTTAGTAAGATATTTTCATTTGGAATACAATTTTTAGTATGAAGTATATGGCACTTTATGGAAACATTAAAAAAAAATTGTTGATAAGTTGTAAATTATATCTCTATTGTTTAAGACTTCAAAAGGTCTTGTTCCGAAATAATCGAACAACATCTGACAAGTCAGCAATAAGGATAAAATAGGCGATTAACACATTTTTAAATTATCAATAACTCATTAGCAGATAAAAACAGTTCATGGTGAAAAGAAAAAAATAAGACGGGTTAAACTAAAAGTTCAGGAAGTAAACATCACTTGTATACATCCTTCACGGGCGATCTATCTACTTGTTCATACCATGATCCAGTTTGATAAGAAATAAATGTTTAGATAAGCTGTTACATGATGTTGATGTGCAATGAAATGGAAATGTAGTTTTTACATTTGTACCATTTTTATATATTCTTGATTGTGAAGTGTGTTTTAAACAATGAGTTTTTGCCTGGAACTTAACCTAAAGGTACTCTTTTCTTAAATACATTTTTACATTACTGATAAATCATAAATTATCAATTGACAGCCTAGTTTAAACCTCATGATTGTGCCATTACTTCACTGAATCATCAATCTAGATTTAAACAAAGTATTTCGCGGTTTTTTGAATGAGCTTAGTTCTTAGTTAACGAACTGGATGAAAATCACTCTTATCGAACTATTCATTCCTATTAATTATGAAAAACTCGCATCTCTTTGAATGACAAAGTGTGAAAAAAACACAGATTAAATTCCAGGTCTTCAGGTTGTTCATTGGATGTACTGTTGATTACTTCTTAGTGGCCTTTGAAATGTTCGAATCTGATGATGAGTTTCGAAAAGTGTTAAATTCTTATGTAACATAACCAATATATTACTAATTATGTGGGTATGTAGAATGTTGTTTTCCTTTGAAATCCTGAATTAATGATTGTTAGACCATTATTAGAAACCTGGAAGCACTGAATGGCTGTTTAGTCCTAGAACGAGACTCTTCAGCATTGCACGCCCACAACCTGCACTTGCAGAAATCCAACCTAGGACCTTCAGTCTCACTAGCGGACGCTTAACTTATTTAATGAAAATCTAGTAAGCACGGTTAAAGAGTCCCATGTTAGGACGAAACGGCCCTCCAACGCTTCCAGGTTTCTAATGGTGGTCGAACAATGATTGATGGATGATTTCAATTAAAAAAACAACAACTTATACATAAAAGTGATATTTTGGAATTTTTGGGATAAACCCAATGTATCAATAGAAGCCAATCAGATGAAATTCTCAATATCGACAACGATAAACTGTAAAACCTGTTATGTTTAACACAGCAATCTTAATGATTTTTTTTTACCTGATTACACAATTACATTAATAATAGTAATCCAAGTTTGACCAATGTTGAACAATTGATAAAACTTTTGTTATTTTATTTTATTATTCTTACTACTATCAACTTGTACTTTTACCTAATATGTGTGGTGACGTAATCTATTTGATTGTGATTACCGCCTCGATTGGTTGAACGATTTCATTATACATTGTTGTTTGGATCGATAAATATCGATAAAAAATTGTAATGTGACTATCAGCATATCAATACAAGTATCCCAAATGATGAGCTGCATAATAGGAGAAAACGCCTGTTCCAGATTTTATCTATCTACCTATCTATATTTACTTCACTGAAATTGTAAGTGAATTGAAAAATATAAATAGATGTACATTATTGAAGAATAAACCGAATAATGTGGATGCGCACTGCTGAGGAGTTCCATACCAGGACGAAACGGCCGTCTTCCAGTGGTTCCAGCTTTCTAATGGTGGTCTAACATTGATCGATTCATGGTTTCAAAAAAAAATAGTCATTTAATTTATTAGTTCACTCACTAAATACAAATTCATAACATTTGATTTGGCCCAAATATATTTTTAGGTTTGGGTGGGTTGATATGTATACGTGACGTGTATTGATAATACCGTTCGGTTAAACGAAACATTAAACTCGATAGAACAATGTTTATACTACTTACGTCAGAATTATTGAAAACATAGACTGATTTATTTACTGAACAAGTAATCTATTACGTTCATACCTGTCTAGTATATATTATTCATTTTATCTTATTTCATGAAATCATTGATAATAAAATTCCTAGTTTGGATATCTTATACACTTTGTATTAACATACTTCGTTGGCACTATGGTTTGAATGAGTTCTTGTCTACTGGTGTCATTGTTTACTCAGGCACTTACGCCTGTTACCGTTAATGGAGCATAGGCCGCTGAGCACCATTCTTTAACAAACTCTTTGCCGCACCTTCCTTCACAGTTCTACCCGACTGCTGTTCGTCCTTTTCATATCTGTCTCCTATTCTCGGTGCGGTGTTCCTTCGTCTTCCTCTTCTCCCTTGGCTTTGAGGATTCCAAGTTAAGGAAGATTAGCGATTTCCACAATGCGTGTCCTATCCACCTCCAGCAGTTTTTAATAATTTATTCCTTAGCTGGAATCTGGGTTGTTCTTTCGCACGGTAGGATATTGCTAATGTTATCTGGCCAACAGATCCTCACTATCTTACTTAGACAACTGTTAATAAACATCTGATGTCATTAAATGATTTTAATTCTAGTAAAGAAGATGGTAAAATTCATTTCATCAACCAGCTGCAAAATTCTAATTACGAATACGTGAGTTTCAAAGTGTAACACTGTTGTCAATGAGACATTTATTATCAAAGGTATTCAATAAATATTATTTGGTATCACGAGTTAGAAAACATCAACTATAAGACTCTAATTCAATGGTTGAAAGATAACTCAGTGTCTAGGAAACGTGAGGTTTTTTGTTTAATTTTAGTTGAATAGCTATGAGCAGGTGCATTAATTCATTGTATTCCCTCAAATCCTAACATTCTGAATTCCTCACCACCCTTATCTTTTTAAGTTCATTTAACTAGATTCTACTTGTTGAATAATATCGTCAAACGCTAAAATTTCCGATTACTGATGATACTTCTAATACCTCTTCTACGATGGGATTTGAAGTGACAATAGCATCTCTGTGCTAATGTGGTATGGCAACTTGAGGTAATGTGCGTGCGTACGTACGAACTTCTATATTAGTGTTGACTGACTTGACTAACGTATGAGAAGTCTCATGCCAATAGGTAACATCTGTTTTGTACCACTTCTAGCATTTCAATAAATGTCAAGCTTAAGTCTAACTTATGATTTAAACATGAAATTGTTACAAATTTTTAGTATCTATAAGTTAGATAGACTACAAAAACTCCAGTTTACGTATATAATGTTGAATAATAAAATACATTTTTTCAGTTCATACTAATCCAGTTTCCCCTTAAAGTCCCCAGACGGGAAGTAGCAACTAATGTCATGTCTTTCCTACAGCACCTGATATTCTTTTGTTCATGATCGAATCTTTTCATTACTTCTTAATATTCCTCCTATCATTCGATCCTTTCTCCCCCACAAATTTTAATGTTTCAAGTATGGGAAACGTTATTCTCAGTCTCCTCAAAAACCACGCTCAAAACTTTTTGTCAAACGGAAAAACAAGCGTTTTTTAGCTCAGACTTTACAGTCTCATACTATCGATATATGATACTTCACCGGAAAATGCATACAGACTGTCGGTGAATTCATTCCCATCATCTAACGTACATGAAAAGAGTACTTTAATCTTAAGTACAGAACAACAGGATAGGTTATCCAGTGATGTTTAATACTTATACAGTAAGCGTACAGCACATTGTAAGTGGTTGAAAGTGAGTATTAGTTAAGAGCATTAGAGAGTTGTTTCGTATTATCATGAAAACTCTAAGCAGTAAACATCTATGAACTCACTGACGATATGTCCCATCACTTGAGGTTACATATCACACACTTAACCACTGAGCTTCCATCTAGTTCTCTATATGCTTAACTTAAGGGTGGGTTCGTTTTGTTAACAGATTTCTTATTCGAACAACACAGATGTAATCGAACAATATCGTTTCCGATTGGATCGTCATCAGCCTTTATCTCTCTAATATACATGAATATTTATACGAAAATGTTAAACCGATGAAGGCAATTTATGGGTCAATAATCACGATGAAATAGATTACGTCAATACACATAATAGGTAAAAGTACAAGTTGATAGTAGGAAGACAAGTGTACTGATAATATTAAGAATAATAAAATAAAATACGATAAAAAATTTTTTTGTCAATAGTTCAAAATTGGAAATAGCAAGTCAAACGTGGCTAAATAAACTTCAAATATTACATCCTCAAACACAATAGTCTGTCATTAAGTTTTTGAAAACTATCATGATTAAAATGATATTGAATTGTAAATTATTGTTAATTTCAGTTATGAAAACAATTTTGTCTGCATAAATCTGTTTTATTAATAGCAATCATTTGCTCAGAGGTAGTGACTAGTTTGAACATGTACTAAGAAAGTTTTAGTGAAAATCCGTGACTAGTGGAGTTCAATCCGCATTAGATATGAGACAGTTATCCACCATTGGCAATGTATCAAGGCTATGGAACATCATGGATTGAATTAAGTTAGGCATTCATTTGATTGGATATTGACTCAGTGGTCGAAATATTTAGCGTTCTCCTGCGAGGATGAAGATTCTGGATTCCATTCCCGCTAGTGAGACCGCGGATGCGCCATGCTGAAAAGTCACATATTAAGACGAAGCAGTAATCGAATGCTTCCATGTTTCTGATGATGATCTAGCTTAGATAAGATCATGATTCTAACTGTGAAAATAATACAATCTACACAAATCTCCTTTACGAAAAATTATTTTCAAAATAGATAAATATCAAAATGAATTTAAATGGAATGATTCAAATGTGAGCAAACAGCGTTAAAATGAAGACAGTTAGCTGGTAGATGAGTGATGTAATCTCAGCTATTGATGTATGTGTCAAGGGACGAATTGAAAAACCAATGACAACATGTCTCACAAATGAAGATCTGTAGCTCCAAGTGACTCTTACCTTAGATCATATTCAGAATTTTCAACACTAACGTTGAAGTAGTTCTATTATACGAGTATGAAATCTCGACAACTATCACCATCATCAGCAAAACGAATAAATACTTCTAAACAGCCATCTACGTAAATTTCTACAAATTCACTAACCATAAACTATGAGTAATAAACTACTGTGAAAGAGAACACTACATATGACAAGTGCGAATAGACTCTTTGGAGGGAACACTTTACGAATACCATCAATCAATATCATATGACAGGCTTGAAATTCTCAAAGCCGATGTAAAAGAACCAGAGAAATTTCTGCTGCAACTATGTGAAAATCAACTTAATTAGTTTACTTTGCAAATGACACTTGTAACCTGTAATATGAGGTTTTGATCATGCATGATCAATAATCAATTTAGAAAATCAGGTGAACATTTTTTAAAAGTTTATCCTAATAATAATAATATGAAGAGCATGGTGTTTTTTATTTGTCCTCAATTTTATCATAAAAATAGAGATAACATTGAAAACATTTCATTAGTGGTTATAGTGTAACAGTAATCGGTAATTCTTTACGCTACGCATACAACAACATCATGTGTTCTAAATTCGATGAAATTCAAGTTGTAAACAAACAAAATGAAGCTGAATATATTAGCTCATTAGCGCGTACTGAAATGAGAAAAACAATTTTAAAAATAAAATGATTATGCGTATATATATTGGTGAATGATATTTACATCCGATTGATTTTTCATGTTACATTGAATTTACTTACATTGGTGATTGAAACTGGCGCTTTTATCGTTTTTTGTTGGTCACGCGATCAGGTGAGTCGATTGATTTGTCATAGAATATGAGGAAAGAGATATTATTTTGTCATATATGAAATATTATGCCTTCAATACGCTTCAATTGCTCTTTTCTTTTGTTTATGTGTATGGATAAGTAGGATTTTTGCAATCTTCAGTTAAAGTAAGATATCCAGTATGTTTGAACATTATTCCGTTCAATGACTATTTCAAGTTTACGAAATGCTATTCCGAGTATCCTGAAACCACGCCCTAAACTATTTATTGAACTTCTAAATGTTCAAACTTTTTGTCAAACTGCACAACAGGCTATCTTAGATAGGACTTTAGAGTCTCATACTATCGATGTATGTATGCTACTTGACCGGAAAATGTATACAGACTGTTGGTGTGCATTCATTCTCATTATTTCACCTATTCAACTAGAGAAGCATCACAATATACCCTGTATCTGCAGTCGTGACTCTTATTTCTCATATTTTTGATAGTGAAGATATAGCACTGAGTTCAAAAGCATAGCAGGTTATGTCACAAGGTTATTAGTTGAAAGATGTGCCAGTGGTCGAGTCAGAACTCATGGGGAGCTGCATGTAGAACTGTCAGCAACAAGTACCGTTATTTAGAGCTACCCACTGTATCTTCTGTTTGACCTGGTCAAAGATGTTTGTCTAGCAATAACACTTTGTTCATTTAACTTTTCAGGAATCAGCCTTCCACCACTTAGTTTATTCAAGGGCTCAGAACACTAAGACTATTAAGTCTTGTTAGATAAATACGCTCACAAATTGCAGAATATTTCGATTACTTTGAACAACAATTTTGACAAATTTGAAATGCTATTTTTATTCCAGAAATGCAAAATATTATTTTAAAACCATGATACATTAACGCCTGAATTCATCATAAGGAGTAAAGCAATTGAATGAGACGACCGTTTCACTTATCTTAGGAAATCTCATCAACCTTGATAGGTTGGTGTCTGAAGTAATGTCTGCATAGATTCAAAAAGATCCTTTAGCTTTTGTTGACTTGCATAAGTTGTGGAGTAGGCGAGGAGTTCATCTGTTAACTAAAAAGTGTACATAATGTTCAAACGTCCTCTATGTATTAATTTACAGCTATGAAACATGGTTTCCACAAACAGAAGACGTGCGTATGCTTCAGGGTTTGATCATAGGTGTCGTCGAAGTGTTGTTCACATTTCATGAAATAACCGATCAAGCAGTGTTGAGGTTAGCAACAAGTTACAAGGCGCAGGTGACAAAACGGTTAATGAGGTTATGAATCTTGATTGGTTGTGATGGTTAAGACATTTGTTACAAATACCTAGTCATAATGGATGTTCTTTGGCATGGAAGTGTGTTTGAACAAAGCCAGAGTTGACAAAAACAAGATATGGTAACAGTCAACGAAATCACTGTTTGTTGATCTGAGCTATAGTTGTTTAAGCAGGCTACCTTGTTGAAGTCTATTAGATAACTGTGATCAGAGGTTGGGAGAGTTTTTGTGACATGGTTCAGAACTGATCAAAATAGTGTAGATATGTTCACTTCATTAATGGCTTTAGAACTTGAATTCTGGTGGTTTTTTATTTTCATTTCTCCACCATATCTATTTGAATTACATTCTACATGCTCAGTCTTTCTTATTATTGCATTACCGGGTTGTGAAGATTGTTAGGGCTACACTTTAGAGATCATGAATCGATCAAAGTTAGACCACCATTAGATACCTGGAAGCACTGGACAGCCTTTTTGTCCTGGTATGGGACCTATCAGCAGTGCACATCTACGACTCCTGCACCTCGCAGGATTCGAACACAGGACCTTCGGTCTTGCGCGCGAAAGCCTCTAGCCGGCATCTAATGGTGTTAATAGCTAACTTCGATTAGTTCACTACTACACATTATTGTTGATTATATATTGTTTCGATTTGATTGACAATTCTTCTTGTTAATGTAACACAACAAATTTGCCTGACAAATATTTGTACCAGATTATACCTCCACGATTTCTAACTAATTGGTTGTAAGTGAAATAAAATAATTCACTCTCACTAGTATATTTTGTAAATGTGAATTGTTTGTGAGCTCAACGGTGAATACAAAATTAAAACAGAATTTACACTCTACGTACAGCCAGATTTAACTTTATTCAAAAATTAAATATCTGTTGTAGTGTTAAAACACAGTTAAATTCGACATAAAAAAACTGTTTAGTCACGATGTCAAAATAAATAATTCTGTGTTATGAAATCGTGAAAAGCGGTTAAAAATCACATAAAGTGACTTTTCAGTAGTTAAAGTTAATTCTGTATGTTAAACGTAGATTGAACAGTAAGTAAATCTTAAACCGCTTATATTATCAGCCATGTTAGTTTTGTGCTTTATTAGTTACTGATGTTTAGCGAAATGTCATGGAGTTCAAGTTAGAACTATTGATGAGTGCATTTCAAGCAAGTTAAACGTGAACTATGTATCCTTGATAAGATTAATGATATTCAAAACATTCTGGAAATTGATTGATACTAGAGATTTTAAACCGATAAATGCGCCAGTTAAGTGGTCTAAAGTTGTATGAAATTTATATATCCTATCCTTGATACGATAGCAAATGTGTACCGCTGAAAATTTTCATATAAAGACAAAATAGCATTATAAGTAGAGATGAATGATGGCTAGCAGTGGATTCCATGACCTGCAATTCATAGGTACATCCAGCTGATCAGTTTCAAATAGGACGACGTCTGCGTCTTGGATTTCCCTACTAGCCATCTCTTCTAGTGTTTATTTGTTTTCAGTGGTCGTCTATCTAAAGCCAATCCTTTATGTGAACAATAAATCCTATCAACTGAGTCGATGTTCAGACAATGTGACACATCAGTGATGTGAATTCACAGAGGTTACTGTGTTCTATAATGATGCCAATATTTTGAACTGTTAGAGAATAGCTGTAGATCAGATAAAGGATTGTTTTTTTAGCTTTCGTAGTCTCTCAGTCGGGGCGTTTTGATTGTAAAGTTTTATTGATCACTTTGTTTGTTAAGCTGTTTATTGAGGTTGTTTAACTGAAAACCTTTATTTTTTTTACAAAAGAAATCTTGTCAATTAAACAAACAAACGTTCACACTGTGAGAGTGATTTATCAAACATACATCTTTTGTGAGTATATGACATTCAGAATAATTTCATTTCAGATACCACATTGTTGTATGGTTCGTTAAAGAATGGATTAATAGTGTGTCAACACAATCATATGTGATCTTTAATTTAAGTCATCTCGTACATTCACTGCTCACACTTCTTCATGTAAATTAGCCCATAAAATTATGCATACATCTATATTGATTGCATTGATTTTAAACAAATTCAACCGACTAATTTCTACAGTGAATATAACACAACTAAATTCATAACATATTATTCGTTATAAATAGAACACATATCAGTGGATTTATGCATAGATCACGTGATAGATGATGTTAGGCATACGGTGTACCGATGAGATGATTATGACAATATTGTAAACGAATTTAAAAGCGTTTTAAGCGAAATGCTAAATCTACTCACTCCGAGTTATATACATTGGAGTTGTTCTGCTTGTACGGAAAAAAGAAAATCAAACTAGCATTGACAATTTAATGTTTAAGTTTTGGTCAGAACAACCAAATCAACTGAATAAAAATTACCAAATATTAGATATTGCCTACCACAGTTAACATTCAATTTTATGTTTTTATGAAAGTTATTGAATTAATAGAATTGTCAGTGTTGTTTCCAAATAGGAATTCTGAAAATTATCAAGTCTCTTTTATAAAATTTATGGAGATCATATTTTTCCTGTATGTGTGATGTCAATAAGAGAATTATTAGTAAGCAAAAGGGATTCGATAACAGTTTCATCCTAAGAATAAACAGCTATAACTCAATGTATACTGGAGTCCATAAACTTTAGACTCTGGGGATAGTCAGATTGCCGTCAATTCGATAAGCTGGAATTTAGTGGCTCATATATCTAAGCTCTGATTGTCAAAAATCAAACTGTTACAACTTTCAACTGAAACTTTTCAACCCAGTCACTTGTCAGCGCTTAACTAATATTATGGTCAGATTGTTTCAAGTTAGACATTAACACCGTTAGATACCGGCTCAGTGGTCTGATGGTTAGGCGTTCGCCTACAATACCAAAGGTCCTGGGTTCGAATACTGTGGGGCACAGGAGTCGTGGATGCGCATTGCTGGGGGAGCCCATACCAGGACGAAACGGCCGTCCAGTGCTTCCAGGTTTCTAATGGTGGTCTAACATTGATCGATTCATGATTTCAAAAAACACTCAACAATCTTCACAACCCTGTAATGCAGATTGTTTCAGTCTAGAACAAGTGTATACCTTAAAACAACAGGGTCTCTATTAACAGTGATCTAACAAATTTGAATGAATAATTTGATTTAAAAAAATACTTACGTAGTATAAAATGTAACAGAGAAAAAGTACCTTTTATCAACTAGATTCCTTCATTCTTTTTCAGCCAATATCTAGTTTTATGTATGATCTAAAAGTTAGCAAAATAAACTGCATTAACCTTCTGAGTTTTTGCAGTGTTCCATACTTTTTGCACTCTCAATATGATGACATTATCGTCGAAACGATTTGTGTATAATTGTGTTTTCTTCTGTTCAAGAACTACTGCCATCATCTGTCGGCTAAGAGGTCTAGAGGTTAGGCGGTCACGTGTGAGACCGAAGGTTCTGGGTTACATTACCATGTGCGGACGTCGCGGATGAGCATTTCTCATCATTCCCATAGTATAACCAAAACAGCCCTCTACCGCCTCTAGGTTTCAAATGACGATCGAACGTTGATCGATTCATGATTTCAATACAACTGTTAAACTGTCTGGAAGTTTTAATTTTTTGAACTTGTTTTACTAAAATAACAGATTTGTAAATGTACAAGATTCAATACTTATAAAACCTGAAACATTTTTTTTGTTTGATGTTCAATCACACAGATTTATTAAGTGGTCAGTCATAAATCCATCGTAATCTGGAGATATGTATATGTTGAAAAAGGCTTAAATTAAGGACTGATTTAAACAAAACAAGCACTTTATTTTATCCTACTATGTAATAAGATCTCGCTAGGTTTTCAAACAAGGACTCTGTAAGCTCAATGAAGATAGCGTTAACTTTAAACTAACGGATCGATATCTAGTGGTTTGTATGTCCGATGAAAAAAATTTCATGACAAAATAAAAGTTTTTACCATTGATTGAAAGTGAATAGACATATTTTTTTCAGATATAAGTATTTTGTAGTGAGTAAATTATATTTATAAACTCTGGGTAAATGATATTTTCAAAGTGCCTTGGAGGATGTTAACACCTTTACATATCTTGGCAGCATCATCGACGAGAAAGGTGGATCCGATGCAGATGTGAGGGTGCGGATTGGCAAAGCAAGGGCTGCATTTCTACAGCTGAAAAATATCTGGAACTCCTAACAAATATATCAATCAACACCGAAATCAGGATTTTCAATACAAATGTCAAGACAGTTCTACTGTATGGAGCGGAAACTTGGAGAATTACGAAATCCATCATCCATAAGATACAAGTGGTTATTAACAGTTGTCTAAGGAAAATACTTCGTATTCGTTGGCCAGACACAATCAGCAACAACGTACTGTGGGAGAGAACAAACCAGATCGCAGTGCAGGAGGAAATCAGGAAGAAGCGGTGGAAGTTGACAAGACACACACTACGAAAAGCACCTAACTGCGTCACAAGACAAGCCCTTACATGGAACCCTCAAGGCAAAAGGAAAAGAGGAAGGCTAAGGAACACATTATGCCGAGAAATAGAAAAAGACATGAGAAGAATGAACAAATATTGGACAGAATTGGGAAAGAAAGCCAAGGACTGTGTTGGTGTGAGAAAACTGGTCTGCGGCCAATGCTCCATTGGGGGTAACAGGCGAAAGTAAATAAGTAAGTAAAATAAAACTACGATGGACCAGTTGCAGTACGAGCGGATTCTGATAAATTATTTTATAAATTCACTGATTATGTTAGGCATGAAGTAAAAATCCATAACCTTTTTTTAATAGAACTATCGAGTCAATCAGAGATTAAAAAATGTTGTTGACTTACTGTCCAGAGTTGAGATGGTGGAGAAAATTTGTAGGTTAGCTGAATGATTGTGAATTATTGGAATACTTTACTTCTATCTGAAGTTCGTTCTCATGGTTATTTAGAAGAACAATTAAAGCTGTACAACCAAAATATCCAGTTCAGAGAACGAAACTCTACCATAATTGTTCAGAATTTTTAGCAAAGAACAAGGCAGAAATAAATGCCACACTAACCGTTGTTGAATATCATACTAGATCTGAAGCGAGAAATAACAAAGAAACGACAAGCAATAGAAAGTATCCTTCGAGATATCGTTTCGTGTAATTAAAAGACTGTGAAATAAACTTTCGTTTGTCGTATTGTTTCCTGTATCAAAATTATTGTGATTTTGTAGTCTATTTTTCTGCTGAAATGTCCCAGCTTGGATTTGTAGTCTTGATAGTCATATATTTATGTGTGTTTTTGAGTTTATCTGAATCCCCAAGTAGATCGAGTAACGATCCAGCTAATTTCTATACTCACTCTCTTCGCTTGTTAAACTATTAGGTCATAGGTTAATGGTAGGATAACCTACTTCTGTCTGTCTTCATAACTGTGCAGTCTTAATCGGACTCACGCATTATCAAGTTTCAAGGCTGAACCAAGTTGTCTATCATGTCAAAGATTAAAACTAAGTCGAACTGGTTCTCTCCTGTTTATTGATGTTTAAACGACAAAGAGACTAGTGAAAAACTGGGAGGGGAGTTAGAGCGGTGGTTCTTACAATTTTAAAATTAATCACTTTTGATTCAATAAACTATCAAGTTTAATGATTTAACAACATTCATTCGAGTTTGACTTGAAAACAAAATTTATTTCTGATGACATATTAGCGTTTAACCAAGCAACTTCATTGACATATAATGAGGTATATCCACTTTTTGAAATATTTTATTCGCTTAAAAACAATTGTATTAAATAGGAATATGGAGTGATCACAAAACAAACTTTTGTTTATTAGAGCGATTAATCAAAAAGGTCACGTGCTATTTTGTTTACTTACAAGTTTTGTAAGCTTACAATACACAGCATAGGCATATATATATTTTTCAAATACTTTTAAAAAATTATTCATTTACTCATGAAGCCTGTTTTCGAATTTGTATAGATTTTATTGGGAATTTGTACACCTTCCTGCGAAAAACGTCTTGACTTATTGCATGTATATAAATATTCACTGCAGATAGCTAAATATTTTACTATAACGACGCTTTACTCGGTGTTTACTAATGGAAAACCAACGAAATGCTATAATCATTAAAAAAGTGATCGATGATTTCGTTTTGTAGTCAACTACATTTAGTTCATTATTGAAATCATGAATCAGTCACTGTTAGACCACCAGTAGGAACCTAGAGGTATGTAACTCATCAACAGTCAGTCAGTCGGTCATTTACAACGTAGAACTTCTTATGTAAGTACATCACTTCAAGTTGACATACTACATTAGCACAGAAACGCAATTATTAGTTCAAATCCCATAGTGACAGAGATAGTGGAAGTATTATCGGTAGTGGAGAAGATTAAGGTTCGAAGATAGTATTCAAGAAGTATAATTCAGTGAGATAAGTTTAGAAAAGAGAGATAGAGGTGACGAGGATTGGTTATGGATGAAGTTTAAATACTTCATCTATTGATCTGCCATCCTTACCTAGTACCTATTTGCTAACCACAGATTTGTTGACTCTATAGCCCCAAGGTAAACGAGCAATGCTTCGGAGTCATCTATAATCGAAAAATCAAACTGCAGGTTCTTGATTCACTTTCATAGGTGTTTATGGGTACATAAATTTCTTCGGTGTTCAGTACATTGGTTCGGTTTTTTATGATCGTCCAAATAATTAAGATTACTTATCATAGTTGAAGTCATGAACTGATTTAATCCAGATCACCAGCTGTAAACACTGAACGGTCGCTTCGTCCTAGCATGCGACGCAAGATACTCCTCATCCATAGGCCAGACACTATCAGCAACAACCTTCTGGGGTAGGGAACAAAACAGACTTCAACAGAGGAAGAAATTATGAAGAAACACTAGAGGTGGATAAGATACACAGTGAGTAAATCATCCGACTGCGTCACAGGGCAAGCTCTAACTCGGATTCCTCAAGGCCAAAGAAAAAGTGGAAGACCATATAACACATTACTCTCAGAAATGGAGACAAATGTGAGAAGAATAAAGAACAACTGGGCGGAACTTGAAAAGAAGGCGCAGAACCACATTGGTTGGAGTATGCTGGTCGACGGCCTACAGCACTTGCCCCATCAGGCATAAAAGGCGTAATTTACTAAGTAATAGTGAGTTTTTTTCGATTTAAGTCTGTTCATTTGAGTTAATTGTATTCTTGTTTTTATCAATTTCGAATCAAGGCGATATTGTCAACTTTAATCTTAAATAATTCAATTAAGACAATATTTATCATATTTAAAGTTGTAGAATTTAAAATACATATTTATTATTTCTTGTAACATTCAAAAAAATGCTTAGAAAGAAATCGTAACTCAATTTATTTCACATATATTACACAAAACTAACACGTATTCAATAAAAATTGCTAAAGTTCATTACTCTGACCTACATAATTTAAATGTTGACTTACTACTTATACAGTGTTTAGTCATTACTCAAAATATTCTCGACTGTTCACTAGAGCTATACAGTTAAAATATACATAAGATAAATAAGATAAATTGTATATTATTTGTAGAGTACACTGTAAGATATGATCAAACGATACAGTAAATTATATATTTCAAGGTAATATAATGAGTGATATATGAATGTAAAAAGATAACTTGTCCAATTAATTGTCCTATTAATTATCATGTCTAGTCTGAAGCAATATTCTGTCGTTTAGTTTTTCCTTGTTTAAAATGAAATTTTCATTTTCGTCTAGTGAGTAAAAACTCACACTTCCGTTTAAAAAAAAATGATAGGCTAAATATATATTTTATGAAGTTTTTTCCATTTCAGAGAATATGTTTCATTGATAATTATATACATGGGAAAGGGATTATTGATCGTCTTCTCATGACATTCTGAAATGAGTGGCCGTAGATGGAATGAAATTCTTTTTATTTTATTATAAATTAAAATGTCAATTGTTCTATGCCACAAATGATGTTACCCTAAGATGACTGGTTATAAATGCAAGATCAGTCAGTCATAAGAAGTGTAAAACATAAGATATGTGTACATCTATTCAAGTCACAATATAAATATCAATACAGAGAGGTAGAACTATCAAGATAAATGACAAGGTGATAGAAACAGTAGATAGAAACAGTGCTAGTCATGAAAATGAACTGATGAAATTAAATGTATTAGCTAAATTTAAAACGTTAAAGCAAGCCTCTGGAAAGTAAAAGAATAACTGGGTCTAGGCCGCCAGTGTATCGGTTTAGAGGTCAGCTAATTCACAAACTGATAACAATTCTTCGTTTGAATTTCCGTAGCTTTCTTGTAGTCCTCCACTCCTATGCCAGAGAACATTGCTCATCGAGGTAAGTAGTGATTGCGCCCCTTAATTTATGCCTAAACAAGAAGATTGACTAACTAACTCATCGACCGATTTTTGCCATCCTTACTTAGTATTCTGCGTCTATCCTCAACTTACTTGAAGGTCTGAACATGTAACATTGTTGAGAAGCGTTTTTACTGGTTATTTTTCAGAGCAAATCAATTATTATGCTACTTCATAGGTTAACAGTAAAAAATTTACATAAGTGCGCTTTTTTTTATGCAATACTGCCCACATATCACTTTGAAGTCACTATATATAGAGTAGGAAAATATTCCAAGACTGTATATAGTGTGTCGTAGTTAAGGCTAGGATTAGAGAAGAATTTATTGTTACTAAGTAAAAAAAAAATTCATTCCAATTATATTTCAAATAAATCATGAAAAAATATTAGTTAAATTGTCTCTTAATAATTAATCATTCAGTAAATCAAACCGAAAAGATTTTATATGTTGTAAGAAATTATGTTCACTACACAATAAAACTCTTTTTAATTTGCATATTTTCAATAAGAGAGTTATATGATAAACATTTTAGTGGTTATAACTATTGTATTTTGTATTTTTCATTATCTAGTGCTTAGGACTAAATTTAACGTTATTGTAAGCAGTACAGTATTTTTGAATACGCAATTGGTACTCTGCTCAAATTCTGATGTAAAATGTGCCTCATGTATGGTTCAAACTACTGGTATGTAGAACAAGCCAAGCGTATGATCATTGGCATGTTTTTGACGATAGCTAACAGTAGAATTCAGGACGTGGGTCTTTTTCTAATCGAGACTCAGCTGTGTGTACCTCCTATAAAATGAAAATTACAAAATAGCTGTACTCCGGTATTTTTTTTCTAGTATGCGCAAAATCGATAAAAATTGAACTCTAAATATTAAAAACATGATAATTTAAATCGTTAGTGACTGATCATCTATTATGAGTTTACAGGATTTTGAAGATGGTAGAATTGTCAGTTTAAACCATGTAATGATCTAAGCTAGATCCCTAAATAAAAACCAAGGAGACTTGGCTAGCCGCTTCGATCTAGTATAGGACTCCTCAGCAGTGATCATTCAAGTTGTAACTTTTGAATTTCTAATTAATTGAAGTCAGTCCTTGTCGGGTGTAAAGAAGCTATCTACCATAGGTAGTGGATGAGAGTTGCACGATATCGGAAGTTGATTCAAATTAGACCGTTAGATGCCGACCCAGTGACCGAGAAGTCAAGCTTTTGCACGCGAGATCGACAGCTCTGGGTTTGATTCTTGTGTATGGGGTCATGAGTTCTCACTACTATACAGTCTCACACTAGAACGAAATTTCCGTCCATTGCTTCCAGGTTTTCAAAATGATCTAGGTAAGATGAGTTCATGATATTAACTGCAAAAATTAACAGTGGTTGATTGTAGAGTACACATGTTTTGAATCATAAGAACATAAATGGGGATTGTGTTTTCTGAAATAGAACTTGATTACTAGTTAGTGAGTTTTCAAGCTGATAATCAAGTTTAACATGGATTATATTGTTTGCTGGTCCGACGTTTAGCAAGCGGCTATTGATAGAGAAAACTCACATCTTAGAACTATTTGAGATTTTTTCTCGTTGAAAATGTATTTGAAATCAGTGTCTTATAATGACGGATAAAAATAGCTCCCTTGGTTGACTAGTTATTTTAAATTTCGTTATCTTGTAATGCTCAGTTTTTGGTAGGCTCTTCTAGCATACAGGTACTGAGAGAGCGTTTAGAGCAGCATGAGCAAAGAAAGCCGACAAGAATAAAAAAATGAGTGAACAGTTCAGTACGCACACTGAATGCACTTATATTCAATAAATATAGCTATCGACAATAGTTAGAAATGATACTAGCGTAATCGAAGTTAGAAGCTGATAGCGTAAGGTTTTGAATAGGTTACAGTCGAATCATTTGAGTTCTGTGATCAACTTACAATAAGTAATCGTTAACTTGGTAGTTCAGTTGTATCATTTTTATGGTTATATATCGACAGCTCATTTTCTTTATGCACTAAAATATGTTTTTAATAATATTTATGCCTTATCGTACTAAATAATTAGTGAGCAGTTTTTACCAAGACATTTTTAAAACACATCCAAGTAGGATTTTAAAGTGTTTCAAATTGTAATAATATTCATTGGTTTTTCATCGTTCAATATGAATGCAAGACTTAACATTTTCGAGCATTTTTCTTACATTTACTGGTAAGGAGCTAAATATAAGAGTGTCTACTTTGTAGAGAATGCATAGTTATTTATATCTGTCTGCTATGAACACGCCAGTGTAGCAGATCCCAGCATGCTGGATGAAACACAAAAAATACAGAAAAAGTAAGGCGTTGAAATATGATCTCTAATGAAGAATCCATTGTGTTTTATGCGGCATTCATCCACTAAATAAACGTTAAAATTAACCGAAAATAATTGAACATTGAAAATGAATAGATAATAATGATAAATTGAAAGGGCAGTTTTCAAAAACAGTTGATACATTGATAAGTAGTATTCATATCGTTTTTCTATGTAGCAAACGGATTGTTAGAGATGTGATATCTTTAGGGTACTGACCTTATCATTCATTATAATAGCTATAAATCATATGAGATGTTCAATGTGAAATAAGTGGTTGTTTTGATTGATATAAATAATGCCGAAAAAAATGGCGTAAGTTCAATTGTTGAAATTAATTTTACGTTATTATTCATCAAGTTTGTTTAAAGAAAACTATCATCACGTCTGTTGTTAAAATTAAGTCGATAGAAATATTTTTTAAATGTTTGATTTCGTGCTAACTCTTTATTTTCAATAAGATATATTGTACAATCGTAAAGGAGTGGTAGGTCAACCGATGTTGTATGGTAAATTAGAGAGATTATACTCTTAATACCTTACTACTTTCAGTATTAATATATGTGACCCATTTTTCGAAACCATGAGTCAATCATTGTTAGACCACCATTAAAAAACATGGAAACAATAGACGTCCGTTTCTTCCCAGTATGGGACTCATCAGTAGTGCACATCTATAATCTGCAAACGCGTGAATCAAGCCCAAGACCTTTGGTCTCGCGTACGAATGCTTAATTTCTTGACCAAGAAGCCGGCATCCAACAGTGTTAATATCCAACTTTGATCAATCAGAAGAATTCACACAACTTCACCCATTGTCTTCGGTAGTCACTGCCTTCATCCGACATCCGGTGTTTTCATGTTTCTAATGGTGGTATAACAATCATTGATTCACGAGTTCAATGACAAACAACAATCTCTATAACACTTTATTGAATATGTAACATTGTTGGATAGGGAAATATTAGAATAAGCAATGATTCATCATTTATAAACATATTAAGGTAGCGTTACACTAAATGATGTAAAGCGATAGAGTATGGAAATAGAAAATACATGGGGTCAACGTAATAACTGCCAACAGATAAGATTTGTGAAATCATAGATTTCAAAAGATTTTCATCTGTTTAATTAAAAATAAAGGATGAAAAATAAGAAAAAGTATTTTAATTCATGAAATACTTAAAAATTTTAAATGTCAGTGAGTGAATTAGAAACGACGATTATATAACAGTATGGGACTCATAAACAGTGCCCACCCACGACATCCACTCACGGGAAGCGAACCCGGAACACTCAGCTTCGCGTGTGAACGCTTAACCCGTTATACCACTGAGCCGTCATCCACCGGTGTTAATGACTAACCTTAACCTATCCAAGGTGTTGCTCAACCTGATTCATTTCCTTCGGAGGGTAAACTGCCTACACTTGACAGAGTTGAGCTCCATTAGAACTTTTGAAATTTTCCCAAGAAGCTGGTCACTAGTGAAAGCATTTTTATGATTTTCATCATAGAGTTATAGAGATGCATCCAACGTTGATAATCTCAAATTTCAGTCAATCCGCATTATTTCGCCACCTCATCCATTGTTTTCGTTCGCGAGATGGATCTCTGCATGCGAACATTGTGAACATCCGCCATGATGAGTCCCGTAGTGAGACGAAACGGCCGTCTATAGCTTTCAGTTTTCTAATGATGGTCTAACGACGATCAACTGATGATTTCAATGAGGCTCAACAATATCCATACCTCCATACTGAAGAGATAACACAATAATTCTTTTTAATTTGGTTGACATCATCTCAGAAGCAATCGATAAGGCTTTTATTGTATTTGTTTCAAAAGATAAATTGCTTAATTTTTGCATACATTTTATAAATTTTAAAATATCGTGTTTCTCATGGTGTGTTTATGTTTTTAAATACAAACATTTGTATTTTTTTTACACCATTAACTAAGAGATAATTCATTTAATAAGTTGTAAAATATCTGTCGTTTGTTGTATAGAATTTATCTTTCTGACAAAATTATTTAGGTGACCTTTTAGATTAGATGAAATCGTACGTTTAGCGTGAAGTCTGTTATAGTAACCTAAGTAAATATCAATAGTAGCTGGCAGTAGAGCACGAAATTGGTGTTTCATTTTGTTTGATACTTATCGGTTGAATGTACCTGAATTTCAGTGCTGATGCTCAAACCTGGACTCAATGAAGAACGCTTTAGGAGTTGAGGATTACTGAGTTCGAAGTGTGAGAGGATGAAACACACGTTTCGCACTCCAGTGTTAGCCGCCACCTCTCTTTACATAAAGATTTGTAACTTAATGACAAGATCAAGATGATCCCCTCGGAATACATATATATCAAACGAAACTGATCGAAATTCAGCCCTCGACATCTACAACGGAAAGATTCAAACATTCCTTACTTGCCTCCCAGTGTTAATGTCCACACTGGGACTTAATATCTACCAAACTGAGCTTTCGAAACAAAAGATCCTCCGTTAGTGTTCTAATGTGAATATCAACGCAAGGCTGGAGTACATTCAGCCGATAAGTTTTGTTAAGGACATTACCTGCATCTTGGAAATCAACTCTAGTGATAATTATTGCGCATAATATTTTAATGTGATTTTAACCTAAATCTATGTAAAATGATACAAAGTAGAAATTGTTAGTTTGAAATTTAAAAAGAACCATATATTTATTGACTGGTAATTTTTTTCATTTTAATTTCACAAAGGATTGTTTTAATAAAAAATAGTCTAAATTATGTCATTTTATATACCGTAAAAGTACAGGAACTTTCTCTCTCATGTGTTTAAAAAAACCTTTTAATATCTATTTATTGAACTATTCATTGATTATCAATATCAGGTTATGAAGACTTGAATTTTATTAAGATCATTAAACTATCTGTTAGACAACCAATGAAAATCTGAGCGTGTTGTACATGAACCACTTCAGCAATGCTCATCCACATCTCCACAACTAAGAATGGCATCCAGAAGCTTCAAACACGCAGTGCTTACAAGTTTTCACTAGGTTATCTAGCTTAGTTCAATTTGTAATCTCAATAAAATTCATTCTTTTATTGATCAGGATATCAGACAAAAGCCAGAGTATTAAGTTAAACTAAATGTATATATGTGATAGCGATAAAATGATCTAACTCTGACTGGAGCCCATGAGGGGTTATTAGCGGTACCAAGCCGGGATAGAAAGAGAGGGTTGGGAATGGGGTTAGCTGCCCAATCCCGTAGAAAACCAACAATAAACTTAAAAGCTTATTTAAACCATTTAAACTCTTTCCTGGCAGTTGGAAAGTCTGCGTTTAGAAGAACAATGATGTCTCATGAAAACCACAGCAACCGTTGATATAGGTACATAGAATGTTCAAAACTAGACCTTAACACTGTAAGATGCCAGCTCAGTTGTCCAAAGGATAAGTGTTCAAGTGCAAAACCGAAGGTCGTGGATTCGAATCGTGCCAGTAATTTGCAGTAAACAATCTCTACTTGATGACTAGATAACCGTAAAATATGCTTCATGTCATATAAAGGCTAGAGCCCATGTCTCAGAACTAAGGAAAAGATGAAAATTAGTGATTCAAAATATTCCAACAATACTTGATCTCTGATAAGAAAACGAAAATTACATAGTTACTCAGTAAAATTGGAAAACCATATCGTAAATCGTTCATTTGCAAAAGATCAGTTCATCATATCGAACTGAACTGTTCCTGTTGCAAACCATCAATCCATTGTCACTACTATTCATGCGTTTCATACAAATTCCATTGTTTTCTAACTCTTCCTTTCTTGATCTTCCCCCATCTTCTGCTGCAGACATTAGGTTGACACTCACGTCATATACTACTTATAAGTAGCTCGCACCACAGGTATAATGTCATTTAGTTCTTTCCAAAAGAATATAAGCCATTTAAAAAAAAATACAATTTTTAATGCAACGCCAATACACAATATCTTTGTTTTATAATTGACCTGGTATTTCAGAAAACAACACACACAAATTAAACAAAATCCAATAAAAAAGAATAAAACAATTTAACATAAGGATTAATTTTAGCTATGCGTCATCAGGGAATCACACACTTTAAACAGAAACAGACAAAAACCGAATGAAATTTTTAGACTTTATTTAATCCATAGAAAAGGTTTTTTCGTTAAAACTAAAAAACCAAAAGGATTTGTGTACACTCATTACATGACTGTTGAATATCTGAATAAGTTCAAGTATTTATTAGTCATTGATTACATTCTAGCCGGTATTATATCAGAAGAACAAGAAGAATGATTTGTAGACGAATGAAGTGAACAGAAGCAAAACCCAAATTATTGGACTGTGAAAATTTAGCATTATATAATAGTTTTCTGTCAAAAATTAGTCATTAGTCATTTGTAGTAAAAAAAACACTATTGTAATCTTTGAATGACAATGTTAATACTCGATTTTTTTATTTCTGCTAATTTCATAACAATTGCTTTGTTATATGTAGTAAATAACATTTTTCAACATAACATATGTTATAATACTGTGCTGAAATTCTAGTCATGTTTATATGTGATTTCAATCATGAGTCTATCAAGGTTAGACCACCACCCGTAGAAATGTAGGAACAATGGACAATCATTTTTATCTGAGTATGCGACTTATCAGCATCAGTCTCGCGCCCCAACACTTGACCTGTAGACTACAACTGTTGGATGCCAGATCAGTGACGCAGAGGTTACACTACTTGATTCCCATAAGTAAGTGTCAGTGTTTGCACACAAGACCGACGGTACTGGTTTCGAATCCTGTGAGTGGCAGGATTCGTGGATGCGCACTTCTGATGTAGTCACAACCTAGGATGAATGACATGAACGATTCTAGCTTCCACCTTACTAATGATGGTCTAACATTCGTCACAAGTCGCATTGTCTCTAATATACTAATTCAAATCAACCATTTTGTCATTGAATAAAAATGAAGAAAATTTTTTCGTGTCGACGAATTTATTTACTTCAAGTTGTGTATACTCGGATTTATGATTGTAAAATGAAATATGTAATTTTCTAAGGAAAAAATAAGAAAGAACATTACACCATGCAATCATGAGGGATTTCAAATATCAGAAGGAAGTTACGTAATAAATAATTCAGAGGTGAATTGCATGGGAAGATGAGAATAATTTATTGTTTAGATATATATATGTATATATATAAGAGATAATTGTCCATTGGATGGACTTGAATAAAATGAAGCAGAACACTGATAGCCATTGATTAACAATCATGATTATTGTTAGGGCATCCTAATAATTGACTGTTGTCGATAAATGCAAACATTAATTACGACAAGACAAAATCAAAAACATACTGGTGAAGGGAGTTGGGGTAAGGGAAGGATGAAAAGGTTGGACATATGGTTTCTGAACAAAGAGTTCAGACTTGAATTGATGAACTTCCAGTATCTTAACAGTGAATAAACTGAACTCCGTTAGACTCAAATGTCCCATTATGGGACTCATAAGCAGGGCGCATTCACGACTCCCGCGGGATTCGAACCCAGGACCTTCGGTCTTGAGCGCGAACGCCTAATATCTGAACTGCTGAACCCGCATTCAAAGATGTTAATGTCTAAATCTAAATGTTCGGGGTGTGGTTTTTTGCCTCGAAATGCAAAATGTTGCTTCAGGATTGGCTTGCGATCTCATCGGAACTAGTGATAAGGAGTGAACTAGTCGAACGTGTTGAACGCTACACGTATCTGGGAAGTCTCATCAGTGCTGATGGCCTGGTGACTGACGAAATATCAGCACGGATACAGAAGGCTCGATTGGCTTTCGCCAAATTGTGTCACTTATGGCGCAGGCGAGATATCTGCTTGCAAACCAAAGGAAGATTTTACCGTGCAGAAGTTCGCTCCGTCCTACTTTATGGCTGCGAAACATGGTCTGTAAGAGTAGAAGAGATTCGTAGGTTACTGGTTTTCGACCACAGGTGTCTTCGAAGCATCGCTCGTATATCCTCGGACAACCGAGTGAGCAATGCTGTTATTAGGAAACGGGTGCTAGGTAAGAATGGCAGATCAATAGATGAAATATTGAAACTTCATCAGTTGAGGTGGTTGATACATGTGTTACATATGCTCACCACTGACTGCCGCGACGAGCAATATTTTGTGGCGTTGGAGTAGGTTGGAAGATGTAAACAGTGGAGCAGTACCTATCGAAGACATTAGCTGAGCTTGCTCAAAAAGTCAGATCAATCAGATATGGACATTAGCACTGTTGAATGCCAGTCCAGTGGTCTTTCGACAACAATCAATTATTAGGATGCCCTAACAATAATCATGATTGTTAATCAATGGCTATCAGTGTTCTGCTTCATTTTATTCAAGTCCATCCAATGGACAATTATCTCTTATATATATACATATATATATCTAAACAATAAATTATTCTCATCTTCCCATGCAATTCACCTCTGAATTATCTATTACGTAACTTCCTTCTGATATTTGAAATCCCTCATGATTGCATGGTGTAATCTTCTTTCTTATTTTTTCCTTAGAAAATTACATATTTCATTTTACAATCATAAATCCGAGTATACACAACTTGAAGTAAATAAATTCGTCGACACGAAAAAATTTTCTTCATTTTTATTCAATGACAAAATGGTTGATTTGAATTAGTATATTAGAGACAATGCGACTTGTGACGAATGTTAGACCATCATTAGTAAGGTGGAAGCTAGAATCGTTCATGTCATTCATCCTAGGTTGTGACTACATCAGAAGTGCGCATCCACGAATCCTGCCACTCACAGGATTCCAAGTTTAGTACCGTCGGTCTTTTGTTCGAACATTGACATTTACTTATCGGAATCAATTAGTGTTGGCATTTAATTACTCCAGTTATGGTCAACATGTTCAATTTGCTAATTTTTCATCTTTTTCCCCAATGTCCCAATATGAATTCTGTAGCATTTCATCTTATATGAAGTATTTTTTTCTTTACAGTTTTCTAGTCATCAAATAGAGATTGTTTACTGTCAGATTACAAATCATGGCGTCTTATTTGAAATATAGATTCAGAAAACTAACAAAATATCTATTGAAATTCTAAATTATGGACACTATTTATCGCTATTAATCATTCAGCAAACAATCAAAGCAAAACAAATTTTTATTATTATTGGTAATATTTATTATTTTAACCATTTCAGTAGTAGTTGTAGCATAGCATATTTTTTGAATAATTGAATTAAAAAAGAAAACGGTATTTTTTTAATTATAGTTTATCATTTAGGAGCTGTGGTGTTTGTTCGATCTCATTGGAAGAGTCATGAACCGATCTAAGTTAGACTAGTACTGGAGAATTAGAAGCACTGAACGGCTGTTGTAAGAGGCTTCTCATTGATGTACGGACACACCGCCTCATGGATGCATAGTGATGAACCGAGAAAATGCTTTTTTCTATAGGCCACTGAGTTTTCATTTAACGCCATTGTTGTTCAACTCCAATAACGAGTGGTCACCTTCCATTGTCCTTGGTCGGTAACTGACTTTCATCTCGGTTCAAGATTTCAATGATTTTGTGGTGTGATATGATAATCTTTTTTTTAATCTTTAAGGAGTACGTTGTTGAAAAAAATTTCAGTTTTGAAATATGGTTTATTCAGTGAAAATATATTAGACTTTACAGAGTTCAACAGACTTAATGAAAGTCTGCATAACTTAAAACAGCTGATATATATGTATACTACTTACATTGTGATATTTTTAGTACCATTCATCGTAAGCATTAGAATGATGAATCAAGTCAAGGAACTATGAACATAAACTTTGATAACTCATTAATCTAATTGTCAACATCTGTTAAATGTGATTCTGAAAATTTCTGCCTCTCATGATCTTGTTGAAATGAAACTGATTATTTAAAATATCATGTAGTTGTTCTCTATAATCAGCTTGAAATACTGAATCTTATTCAACTTTGCGTTTACCGCTGGCGATAGATAATATTCCCCTTTTGCGGATTACGGTTGAGTTTCATGAGTTAGTTTCATTATTTTCAATATTATTATTTGGCGTTTGTGAGGATTTTTAAATTTTCATTTGTTAAAGCATGTACTAATCTTAGTTCGACGACAATTAGGGAGGTATTTTGCCCTCATTAGTTAGCGTCGGGAACCCATTCTCCACTTTGAATTTCAGACTCCCAAAAGGGGCATGTAACATTTTGATAACTGACCTAGTGTTAAATAAATATAAATATATTTTGAAAAAATTAATCTTATTTGGACATTTACAATGTGAAATGCGCTTATTAGTTTTTGTTCAATTTATAAGCACAAAATGAATGCTTTGATATTTTAAGTCATCTGACGCACAATTGCCCGTTAAGTAAACAGAAATGTTGAGCAAATTTTGAAAAATATCGTGAAAGTTCTTCGTTTAGGTTCATCGCTTTTCAAGTAGCTGTTTTCACGACAATACAATTACCCGTCACTTGCATAAAACTATGTATGTATGTATGTTTGGACATTGTAACCATATTCTTACAGACGAGTCAATTAAATTTTTTAAATCAGCATACGGAATGAAAATGCGATAATAAATCGATGAAAGTTAGCAAATAAGTGTAAACTAGATAATACTGGACAAGTGTTTCGTCCTTGTATGCCACAATCTCGCAATAATGTACATGTACGATTCTATCAGTGGTCAAACTCATAACTTTCTAGTCTCATTGATAATGCTTTAATTTATATCATCAAGCCAGTGTACACAATTGTTGACATTTTTTTTAGTTTCAGCCAGCTCTTAATATTTTCTAACAATCTGCTTATGTTTTCAGTAGGTGGCTGCTTCACAACTCTACTAGTTACAGTTTCTTATTAGGACTCTGGAAATTACCTATTGAAATGATTCATCAGTGAGTAATTATTTAGTATTAAGTATATTGGTTGTTAGTTTGATGAATGCTGATCACTGCTGATGAACCAAGTGTGTACTGTGTCAACTTTAACTCGATAACCTTCAATGGCCAGTTGTTCTGAAGTTGGTAAATGACTATTGAGCATGAATAACTATAATGGTCAGTAAATTTCGGAAAGTTGTCAATTTTCCCAATTAATTTACATTGTACATTGAAGTTTTAGCACAAGACAGAGAGAACGTTTGAAACTTCATTGAAATTCATAGCTGATTTATTTCAAGTGTAACATTAGTCAACCACCATCTAACCACCAAAACTACACACAATGACTACACTAAAGAAAAAAAAAACTGATGACTGACAGTGAACTTGAATACTGTTTAAATTGAAGATCTTCTACCTAGATTAGAATTTTTAAATTTTTTATTTTTTAAAACAAAAATTCAATTTGATATAATCGTCAATAATTAAAATTGACATCTTTCCCCCTGTTAACTTTTTGTTTCATTGTTACAAAACTTGTTACAAAACTTAAACACGGCAATGTAACAATTATTATCTTTATTTGGTAATAAGTAACAATTTATTGTTTGTATTTTGGCCACAAAAAACAACAACAACAACAACAACAACTTATTTCGACTGTTTTTCAAACTTGAAATAATAATTTTCTACCTTAAAAAAAATAATCAAATAAATGTTACCAAAAGAAAACATTTGAGAATAAAAAAACGGGCAAGCGCAAAAAAAACGAATAGAAATAAACATTAAGTTGGTGGATGGATATTTTGAATGATATGTTTTCTTTCACATTGGTTAGTTTATGAAGTAAGTAACAAGTTTTTTTGTCACATATTTTATTCCCTTGTTTAAAAACAATAATGAATGGTACAGTTTATTTGGGCAATAAGTTACAAAACATTTTCAAATGAAATAAAATCCTATACGTCGTTTCCCAAGTGACTGGCTTTCTGGAATCAGGGGATAGTGCGATGGCGTATAAGGTGGACGGTACTAGGTTCGAGTTTCGGAATGAATATCAACTCTGAGATGTAGGTACATCTAGCTGATGAGTCTCGAGTCGGGCGAAATGCACTTCTCGAATTTCATTGGTAACTGAGTTCTATTCATTTCAAACTAATTTGAATCAAACTCCTAAAACTGCTTGATATATTGATAGTGATAAGTTATAAAAGACAGCTCACAGTATGGAAATGTCATTCCACTTCATTATAAATATCACGTAGGGCATTTTCAAGTGTTACTGATGATTGATTTCATGCAAAGAATATCTTTACATGTTGACAGAACATAATCTTCAGCTTTCGAACACAAAGTCAGTGAGTGATGAATTTTCACAACGTAAAATAATCTGTTTACCTATTAATGACTAATTTTAAAATGGATACTTGAAGTTTTTTCAAGAATTCATGAAATTATCGATTACATCATGGGTTATAGATATTTTAAGTTCATAGAAAACTACATGAAATTTATGTTTTACAATTTTAAATTAAATGTGAGAGTATCAACATAACTGGAGGTTGGTTTATAGTGAACGAGAACACAGGTGGGGCAACCGAATTGTATTGACCGAAAATTACAGCGTTACTCAGTAAAATCGGAAAACCATATCGTAAATCGTTCATTTGCAAAAGATCAGTTCATCCTATGGAACTGGACTGTTCCTGTTGCAAAACATCAATCCATTGTCACTATTCATGCGTTTCATACAAATTCCATTGTTTTCTAACTCTTCCTTTCTTGATCTTCCCCCCGTATTATGCTACCAGACATTACGTTGACACTCACGTCACATACTACTTATAAGTAGTTCGCACCACAGCAGTTAAGCCAATATAATTGAGCTTACTTGAAAACTGAATCGAGAGTATGAGATAATTTAAATGTATTTGACTGAATCTTACTTCTTGAATAATTTCTTCGAACCCTAATCTCCTCCATTAACGCTAATGCGTCTACTACTTCTATTACTATGGGATTTGAAATGACCAGTGTGTCTCTGTTCTAATGTGGTATATCAACTTGAAATGATGTTCTACGTTGTAAATGACTGGCCGACAGATTGATAGATACTTTAAATGTCACCTCAGTTCTCTAAAACAAGCCAGTCATCAATTTAACTTTCCAAGTGCTTTTTCGGTAGCTAAAGTAAAAGATGTATACTTCGTGTCTATAGTGTCTATGTTCAAGGTGTTAACAACTGATCAGTTAATGAGTAATGGCTTATCTCACGTCCGTCCTAGTTCTACTAATCAAAATGTAAGATGGAAACTAGTTCGCATAGCACTACACTGCATGTATTATATTGAGATATAAGTTGGTTGGAGGTAACCGGCAGGAAACATTGGAACTTGATCGATAGAGTTTTATTAACATTGAAACAGACTAGAGAAACATAACAGCAACTAATCATTTGTAGATACACAAGTTCATTCCGGGTCTGAGTAGTTCTGTTGACCGTCTCAAACCATGCAACAACTCAATGTACCATTGTATCCGGATGCTAAAGATTCAATTTCAAATTGTTCATGAGTTGATACAAATATTTCATTATATAAACTTGATTCTCTACGGGAGTACAGAGTTGAGATATAACTAATCGGAGTTTCACATTCACATGTATATCACCCAAACGTTTTCTACACAAGTTTAAAATATAAAAGCATTTTCAACGCATAGATCCTTGTCATAATGACGAATAACACAAATAAGATTGTTTTAATTATATCAATCTTTCTGCAAAAATTAAATTCTTCACATTAAAAAAACATAAATGGATCAACTGTCACGTAGTACACATTTATTAATCTCATCATATTCATAAGAAGTCATATACTACCATCATTTTTAAAACACAGTTCGATCCCGCCTCCTACATATAACAGAAACCATAGGAATTCAAACAGTCGACTTCAATTTACGCATTCAGATGAAATTCGTTACACTCCTGTTTCTTCCTTGGCTGGATGTAACTTTTCGTTGTCATTAACATCTCGCTTGTTTGCGATTTTCCGCCTCTTTCCATTCATATTTTTCGCTATCTAAATATTTACACACTACTTATTACGTAATGGTTCTAATGTTTTGACCTACTATTTTCAAAGTTGAGACACTGATAAAAAGAAAACTCTTGTTATCGAATTTTACTCTATTTTTTTTTTTACTGCTATCAGTTCACTAGTCTTCCTATTATCAACTTGTACGTTAATTTATTATGTGTGTAGTTACATAATTAATTTCATTGTGTTTATTGACTGGTAAATTGCCTTGATCGGTCTAACATTTTCACATAAACTTTTGTGTATAAGAGAGAGTGAAGCCTGATGACGATCTAATTGTTCGCTTATCTCTATGTCGTTCTAATAGTCCATTACTGCTTAAAACTAAACTCCTAGTGAAATTCGGCATTATCTTACATAACTCGCCGTCTCTGTCAATTTTTCCTATTTCAAATCATGAGTTGATCAAAGTTAGACCACCATTAACAACCTATAGGCACTGGAAGGCCGTTTCGTCCTGGTACGGGACTTACCAGCTGTGCGCATCCACGACTCCTGCATCCATACCAGGACAAAACGGCCGTCCAGTGAATCCAGGTTTCTAATGGTGGTCTAACATTGATCGACTCATGGTGTCAAACGTGTGTAACTTAACAATCTTCACAAAGGATCTTGATCAAAGGATCAAGACCCGAACGTCACACTCAGAACATTGACAGATGAGTGTAAACGACTACAAAGTATCAAGCACGACAACATGTTGATTGAACAGGTAAATACTAATTTAACCAGTAGTGGTATCAATGCTGTTACTAGGTTAAAAGTCCAGAAGCTGAAAACATCTTGTAACAAACCAACGACGGCATGTTGGTTATGTGGTGATTGGCATTACGTACGATTCTGTCCATTCAAAAAACATAAATGTCAGATGTGCAACAAACGTGGACATAAAGAAGGCCATTGTCAACCAAATCATACGTCTCAGCCCAGGAAGAAGCATAAACGCACTCGACATGTGGTGAAACTAGCCGAGTCTAAATCACTTTTTCTGGCAGCTGCTTTTGAAACAGACTATGACGTTCGGAGAAAGTATGTTACTATCCAGATCAACGGTGCATCAGCTCGTTTTCAAATCGACACGGCATCAGATATCACCTTAATATCTAGAGAAACGTACAACTTGCTGGGAAAATCTCCAATAAAGCCTTCTAAGAAAACAGCTAAAAGCGCTTCAGGTGGTGTGTTAAAACTGGTTGGTGAGATACAGTATGAATTTTCCTTCAACGGAACAAAATGTACAGGAATATGCTATTCGACAGAACGGCCAAACCTTGATCTTCTTGATCTAGATATGCTAGAAAAACTGGGAATTATGGATTTACCCATTAACAGTGTCTGCAACATATCGTTTTCATCATTGAACACCCCGGTACTTGCCAAGAAGACAGGTGAAAGATTACATGAAAAAGTGAAGAAAAAGTTTGCCTCTGTTTTTCAGAATAACGTTGGCCTCTATACCAAGATAAAAGCTCACTTACCATTGAAATCAGAGGCGAAACCTATTTTTCGTCCGAGACGTCCTGTACCATATGCTAATCTTGAGCTAGTCGATCAGGAACTTAATCGCTTACAAAAGGCTGGGGTAATCCAACTAATCAACTACTCTTCATGGGCCGAACCGATCTTAGTGATTAAGAAAGCTAATGGGACTTTACGCATTTGTGCCGATTTCTCAACCGGCTTAAATGCTGCATTGGATGTGTTTCAGTATCCGTTACCAGTTCCTGAAGATCCGTTTGCCAAGCTTAATGGTGGGACATGTTTCGCGAAAATAGACTTCTCCAATGCCTATTTGTAAGTAGAAGTAGATGAAGACAGTAGAGAGCGCCTGATTATTAACACCCATCGAGGGCTATTTCAATACACTATTTCAATGCAATTTTTCGTATCATCAGTTGTATAGTTTGTAAGTAATAAATTATTGATTTTCTTCAAATTTTTTTCATTCTTTAACTATGGATATAATTTTTCCTAAATAGACGATAAACTTAATATGGACAAAGTAATTTCCACAGTTATCGACATGATAAATGTACACATAGGTTCAAGTATTATTTTTCTTCTTGTTACGTTAATCATTAGAGTAAATTATTTCATATCAATCACAAATACACCCTCATATGAAAATTATGTATAATGGAGCAATTTTAAAAATAATAAATAATTTATCGGAATGATTGACAATTTTTGATTATAATAGATTTGTAGGCAAAGTGTAAAGTTTCATTTATGTTAAATTTGATTGAACCAAGTAATTTATACAATTTGGTTTTTTTTACAATGTTAAGCATATTGATAAATAATTGCGATCCCAAGAATTTAAAGTGTCATCTAGAGTGAATGCAACATTTGATGAGTAAATTGTCCAAGTAGTGCAAAGCTGTAATCGATTGTTTACAATTGTTGAAATTCAACTAATCTGAAAATCGATGACACAGTTACACAAAGTAATGTGAAACCATTCCTTGTGTTGTTCGCTATAAAAGCTGAATAAAAATAATTATTTTCATTTTTAAATCATGAATAAATCTGTGTTAGACCAACCTCGAAGCAACGGATGGCCATTTGGTCTTAGTTTGGGACTTAACAGCAGTGTGTATTCACGACTCCCGCTACTCGCAGCAATCGAATGCAGGACCTCTGGACAACTGAGCTGGCATATAACAGTGATTTTTTAAAATCTAACTTTGATTAGTCCACGGTTTTGCACAAGCTCATGCAAATTATGTTCATATCGATTAAAAAAATTCACTAATACTGTACTGTATAGATGAGATGTTTCCTCATTTTACCTGAAATAAGAACATCCCCTTTGTCGATGTACTCGAACAGATTGTAAACTAGGCAAATATTTGTCAAAAACCAATTGAAAATATATAAAATATAAAGTTTTATGTATATTGTTCGTCAGGATACAAAATGAATCACTAAATAAATTTAAAAGTACAATGTAGTGGAATATATTTTCAAGATTATTCATATGCTTCGTAGATCAGTCGGCCTGATATATATATATATATATATATATATATATATATATATATATATATATATGAGGAAAACATGTGTAGGCAGTAACACATGGGCAAGTATACAAACCTTTACGAACATGATAATCATTATGACAGCATAAAAAATAAACTTATAATGACCAGACGATACGATTTGTTATATTTGCTTTATTGAATGGCTTGACAATATAAAATGTATACAAACTCTAGTGCAGGTTAGGTACTATACAGTATACAGAAATATTAAACACAAAATAATGTCCAAATATCACATCTGTCTAGACTATTAGTGCTAACTAGACTGATGGCAGATATATATATATATATATATATATATATATATATATATATATATATGAATAAATGTTAGACCACCACTAGAAACCTGGAAGCCGTGCACGGACGTTTCGTCCTGGTATATCACTCATCTGAAGTGCGCATCCACAAACCCTGCTACTCACAGGATTCGAACCCAGGATCGTCAGTTTTCCTCACGGACGCTTTATCTCTGGACCAATGAGCCGAAATCCAGAAATTTTATTGTCTAACTCTAATTAATCTAAGGATTTTTACACAACCACATCCACTGCCTACAATCGACAATGTCGACCTCCACTGGTCACGTCTTCTGGCTCGAACTCTCAGAATTTCCCCACGACTCTAGTCACTAGTGAGCGCATTTTATAATTTTCGCATTATAGAATTATGAAGATAGTTGTTTCACATTGGAGTAATGAATGAATCATTGGTTCACCGAATACCCTCGGGTCGAATCCTGCCAGTAACAGGAGTCCTGGATGCGCTCAGCTGATGAGTACCATACCAACACGAGACGTTCGTCTGTTGCTTCCAAGTTTCTAATGTTGGTCTAACAATAAAACAATAATCATCTCCAATAACATAAATGTATATACAATTACTTAAATTAAATTATAATATAAAAATTAACTTTCAACTATAATCTCTCAGTTTACCTAAAAATAAAGTAATATAATTCTTCACCTTAACTGATTACTTTTGATCTTATTATTATAATTGTACTCTGTGGATGATTTATTATACATCATTATCAACTTCTATAACAATCATACATACATAAGAGTATAAAGTTGAATTTCCAATAAGTTTGTTTCTTGTTTTTTTTTTCATTATTTAAGATTGACCCTTGTGCTTTTGTAACTACTAAGCACATTTATAATGAATGACACAGATCAATGGTCATTAGTGAAGAGAGTGATTAATTTTGGTTGTTGTTGTTGTTGTTGTTGTTGTTGAGTGACCAGGTTAGATGGCACTTACACGTTCAGTTTTTGAATTATGGATTGTTTTTTCAAGTATTAAAAAGCTTTAACTAACTAATTTGTGCATTCTCAATTTATTCAGTTTTATTTGTTATAAAGGTGAGACTATAATTTTTGGAGCATTATTTTTATTCAACTTTGCTATTGATATGATATGAGAGACGATAGTTTCATCGTTTGACTATTCAATAGTTGACTGTCTACCAGGAAATTCACATAGTCTTTTGACCAATTTAAATGATAATGCAAACATTTTCGGGTTGTGATTCTCCCTCTTAAGGAATGGCTTGTGTCGAGACCTAAACTAGTGATTGGGAGTGAATTAGTTGAGCGTGTTGATAACTTCACTTATCTTGGGGGTCTCATCAGTCCTGATGACCTAATGTGTGATGAAGTCTCAGATGGCTCGATTAGCTTTTGCCGACTTGTATCATTTATGGTGTAGGTGAGATATTCGTCTACTAATAAATGACGAGTATACTGCGCAGCAGTTCGATCTGTTCTACTATACGGGTATGAAACAAGACCACTAACAGTAGAAGACATTCTAAGGCTACTAGTTTTCGATCATAGATGTCTTCGAAGCATTTCTCGTATATCCTGGGACAATCGGGTAATCATTGCAGGTAAGGATAGAAGATCACTTGATGGAGTAGTGAATCTCCATCAGCTGAGGTGGTTAGGAGATGTGGTACTTATGCCTAGACGGGTGATGTTGCTTGATGTGGCACAAATCCATGAAGTCACTTACAGCTGAACTGAGTCATGCTAGTAGGTGTAGACAACCTGGTTAGGATCCGTGAAATAATCGTAACCGATGGTTAGAGGCTTAAAATGACATGGCTCAAAATCGTCTGCGATGGCACAGGTACATCCGTTCTTTGTCTACTCTCATGACCTCATGAACTCAGGACCTCTTCTTATTTCTTTTATATTTATTTCATTGGATCATACTTCTCGAAGCATATCTTCGATCCCTAATCTTTTCCATTACCGTTAACACTTCTGCTACATCTACTACTATGGGATTTGAATTTCTACTTCGATTTATGTGCGGTAATGTAGTATGGCAACTTGAAATGGCGTACGTACGCACGAAGTTCTATGTTGTAGATGACTGATGTACGACCTTTGAAGGATTATGGGAATATTCATCTACTTACTAAGTCTAAAAGAGGGTTATAGATTAATGTGAGGAATTAGGTAAAGAACTTAGAGTTTGTTGTAAGCGGTAGGAATTAGAGTTGAGGGTTTTTGTTGTCCACTGACATTAGCTTGAATACCAAAATACTGTTTAATCACATAAGTGGGTAAATTTCTTACCGAAATCCATGACCTGCCATCTGGAATGTGATTGGTTCGTCCATAAATTATGGTCTAGCTTATCAAACATAAAAAAAATATGTGAAACTGTGACTGACAGCAGTTCTCTTGAAGACTAAGAATTTTATCGATTGTACTAGTGATTATATAACTGATGAAGAGATTTAGTATTTAAAGTTTGCTAGCCTTAGTTTCCGGCAAATTTAAATGATGTTCACGTTTTTCGTTGATTGGTACGATATAGAGTACCACTGTAAACTACGAAATACTAGACTTTAAGGACACCATGATGGTTATTTCTCTATACTATCAATAGAAAGTGTGAACTGGTGAGTTCTAATTGACTAACCTGTAGGTTGCGAGTTCGACACATGACAGAGTCAAAGTTTCACACAACATAAGTACCGTGTTTCATCTAAGTATCTTTCTAATAATCTCTCTTTGTCAATGTACATTTTTTAGGAAAAAACAAATCAGAACTATTTTTATCTTCATATAGAATTATGGATAAGATTTTTGTTAGTTTTACTGTCCACTATGTTAGAAACTACGTACAAGTCGATGAAATAATAATCCTATTGATGTCAATCATGTAACTTAATGATCAAAAAATGAAAGCTATGTTATATGAACTAACACTCCTATGTTTGATTCACAGTAAGGGGGTCATGAATGCTCAGTCTCATAATAATTATCTAACGCTTTTAGATTCTCAATCATCATCTAACTTTAGTCTGGTTCATGTTATCGATAGTATTAAAAATGACCGAGTTCAGAATCTCTATGACATGCTAAAATTCATGTGGTTAATTACTTGAAATTTAGGCTTTGTGGTAAAACACGCACATACACACACATACACATGACTGAATGATAATTATTACTTAACTAACATACTTTCCAGTTAATAACACAGAAATATCTAGTTAACAGACAACATACAGAAAATACCGGTAGTTTATTCTACTTAATTGTACACAATGAATAATCATGATCATCGGTAAACACAGAATAAATTCTGATAAAAATGAATGAAATTTCTTTGATAAGTAGTATCCAATAATGTATGATGAATAATTTTGTAAATTACATTATTAAAAATGATTAGTATATGTAAAATTGAACAGCCGGTTCTACAATCAACAAAATATGCAAAACAACAACAAAGACTGATTCTCAGTTGTTTTACACTTTGGAAACTGATGTCAACAAATCAGTATACAATTGTTTTCTGTTTCAAGTAATCAATGGGTGAATGCAGAATGAGAACATAGGTGAATAAGGTTTATTTATTCTAAACATGCTGTAAGCAGATTATAATCCTGTGTTGACTGGAGATCTGTCGAAGCGTCGTTTAGAGTTATCAGTTTACAAAATAATGTCCCATTTTTTTTAAATTTAGGCTAAACAGGTTACCATTATTCCAAATGATGTGGTTTCGATGAAGTAGCTAATGTACGAAAATACAAATATGATTTTGAGATGGTGAAGAAAACTTGTAGCTCAGGTGGATGATTGTGGAGCTTTCATTGTTCTTCTGAACAACATCATCGGCACAAACTTCAGATAGAAGAAGTGAAGCATTCGAATTTCTCCACGTTTGACCTGTAGCTTGTTCTGCTAACCTCGATCTTGATTGGTTGCTGTTGACTTTTGACCTGTTGTTGTTTGCAACTTTGTTTTGATTGCACCCCCCTTTTGATCTGTTTCTTGATTCTGTGTCAAAAGTCAACAGCAACCAATCAAGACCGAGGTTAGCAGAACAAGCTACAGGTCAAACGTGGAGAAATTCGAATGCTTCACTTCTTCTATCTGAAGTTTGTGCTGATGATGTTGTTCAGAAGAACAATGAAAGCTCCACAACCAAAACAACCAGCTCAGAGAACGAAACACCACCACAACAAATATAATTATATGTTTATGTTATAGTTCAATATTTGTCAAAATCTATAAGTGTACGCTTCAAAGTCAAATTAAAAGAAATTCAGTAAGTAAAAACTAGAGGCATTTTCTGGGAAGAGATATATCTTCACTATTGGGTTAATAGTTCATGAGTTTTGGTAGTTTAAATCTTCCCATTGATAGTTAGGACTGCAGTCATTAAGTCTCAGTTGACATATGGGGATCCTATGACAATTAACTCGATAAAACCATTAGGTGACAAGCATCATCTATTTTTGCTTATAGTACGTGTGATCTAATGGTTATGTTGAGACAATTCTCATGGGATACATATATATCAAATGAGACTAATCTATAATAGTTCTAACTATCAGTGGGAAGATTCAAGCTACACCAATACAAATGAATTAAACCTCACCCGATTGCATAGCCCAGTGTCCTCATGGACGAGATGTCGTTTGGAGTGAGCGGTACTGAGTGTGAGTCATGAAATGGATGTAAACTCTGGGATTCACGTACATCAAACTGAAGATTCCTAATATAAGGACGAAATGTGCCTGTAAACATGTGTGACCACGTATGTAACATATAAATAAAACGTTAGTATGACATTTATTCAACAGAAAATGTATTTCATTTTTTATTAAATTAAAAAGTTTAAATCCTTTGAAAAATGTTGTAGATACTATTAATAAAATTATAATAACAATAACAAAAACACACACAAAAAGTTGATCATTTAACAGCTAGTTTGTTCAATTTTCCATTGAACTATAGTTACACTCTAACATCATTTAGTATTCTTTTAATTCAATACAAAGTTGACAATAATAAGTAAAACGTTGAATAAAATATTAACTAATCGTGATAAGTATTTTGAATTTCTGTCAAAAAAAGATACTCTGCCATTCTGTGTTTTTCTAAAAAAAAGGCAAGAACTTATTTTTAAAACAAAGTAATAGGGATTAGTAATTAATAAACGAATGATTCATATAAACATATATTTTAGTTAAAAATCAACTCTACTGATAGTTTACATTACTGAATGACTTTGGGTTAAAAATCCACTGAAAATTGGTAGAAATTTGACAGCTGTTTCTTCCTAGTATGTGACTCATCAGGGGTGTGCCTTCATGGCTTTTCTACCTGTGGATTAGACTTAGGATATTCAGGTTTTAGGGAAACTATTTAACCTTTAGACCACTGATTTAACACGAAGTGATTTAAATTTCTCATTTTAAATTAATTTTTTTAATACTTATAAATAGACATTAAAAATCATTTGTCGTTAGAAACATCGAATGATATTTCTCAAGATCACTGGGTATGAAGTAATGAATCAAAGCACATAAAATTCAACAGGAATGTTTGAAGAAGATGATTTTTCGAGATGAAGATCACTCAGCTGAGCTCATCCACGATATCCAATTCAAATAGAATCATGAACCAAGGGAATATTGTGATAAACATAAATTTATTAATAGTTTATTTGATATTCAATAGACAGTCTATAAGTTTGAATGTAGTCAGTTGACAGTATGATTCGATCAATATTTAAATCCCTTGGTATTATGGTGTTGTATTTCTGACACGAACGACATCAACTATTACAGCTTTCCATCGTTGCTTTAGGTAACACATGTTGAAGCAGATTATAAGTGAAAATGTTGACAAAACTTGCGAAAGTAGTGTGGTATGTACTTTCTGAAAATCAATAATTAGTAAAAGGGATTTTTACAAATTGTATTATTTCCAGAGCTGAAGTCACGAACTGATCTTAGCTAGAACACCATTGAGAGAATACTGCTGGATGTTCGCTTAGTGACCCAGAGATTGAGTGTTCGTGATCCCTACTAGTGAGGTCGTGAATGTGAATTGCTGAGCAGAAGAAACGGCCGTCCAGTGCTTTCAGGTTTTCCGATGGTGCTCTCGCAAAGATCGATCCGGTGATGACAGCTATGGAAATCAATCACTGTTTTTTACATCAAATCTAGTGAAAATTTCTATTAATGAAGTCTTCTAAATAAGTAAAATTATTTTTTCTATGAATTATCATTACTGTTAGTATATTTATCTGTTTTTCGAATGAATTACTTAATTTTTGTAATACATTGTTTTATATTATCTACTGACTAATAACAGTAGAATTCTATCTACCATGTTACATTATAAATACTAGTCCAAGCGAATAATATACAAATAACTAAATCAAGTAAGAAATTTCTTTTTTTTACTAAAGTAGGTGTTTGCTTGCATAGATCACTGGTAACATGTATGTATGGTTGTTTAAGTCTAATTGAATGAACTTATCGTTTTTCATATCACAGATTGACAATATTGATAAGTGTCACTTATTAGGAGACCTAGATTAAAGGATTCTAAGTGGATGCTTTGAGCTACTCAACACTAATCAGTTATTTGTTTTTTTTAAAGTTTATCAAAAACAAAATTTTTTTGGATTGGTTGTTCATTGATGAGTTCCATTACGAGGTTGTGTAGATTGTTAAGTTACTCACTGAAATCATGTATCGATCAATGTTGGGGTTCGAAGCCAGGACCTACGGCTTTGCGCTAGAACGCCTGAACCACTGAGCTGCTTTCTAACAGTGTTAATGTCTAACTTCGATCAGTTCACAGTCTTGCGCAACCTCATGCAATGTCTTTGGTAGTTACTGTCTACACCCGAACAGATTGAACTCCATTGATCACGACTTCTCAATAGAACTCGGAGAAGATTCCTGACGGAGTTTATAAATTGATTCAACTTTTTATATATAACCTAGTATTCGACTCGAATTTATAATCTCAGTATTTTATAGGGATTCAATTAAGAATGTTGTAATTCATACCTTTAAATGAAACATTTTCAACATCGTTTAGTGTTACATGAGCGAAAACATATTCTCATCAGATTTATTTTTTCACATGAATTAGATGTGAGAAACAAATATTATTTATTTTTAACACTGATAATTAGACTACAGAAACATCACCAAAGTGAAGGCCCTTTTTGTCAAACCTTAATAAAATTGACAAACACTATTTTCCCACTGAAAAAAAATGTGACATTCATTTCATTTGTGAACAAACTTCATAAACACACAGCATAACGGATACAATCAAAATTAATCAATGTAGGTTTTGTCGACAGAGTTCATTGGAAAGGTATAAGTTGGTATCTATTTTTTTTGACAAAAGTGATCAAATGGAGCATAGTTTACTGTTCTTCTAGATGAATATCAGTCACAGCTGCATACTTTCAAATACATGAGATAGATGAATTAAACATAGTCAAGTTAAAAAGACCAACTCCATTAATAATTTAAAAAGATCAAGTTTTTGTGTACATTCTCGTTATTTTGTAAGCAACCAATATAACATACCTGTAAGGAATGGACTGTTGTGAAATCAGTAAAATGGTTCATCTACTTGACTGATTAATGCATAAAACTAACTGAAAATGTGCATTTCATCATCAGTAATAATCAATAAACGACTGTATTCTTTTAGTTTTCACCCAGAAATAAGATAAACTGAATATAATAAAAGACTCTCTATGAACAAACGACACTTTGGATAAATTTTATCAGTACAGAAAAAACTGATTTACCTAAACAAATGACTATGAATGAAGCACAGGTATAGTAAATCAAAGATACACTTAACGGTAACAAATCTTTGATTTTGATTGGCTATTTGAATCTTCACACTGATGTTTGCGACTATAGCTGATCATTCTCAGTTGGCATATATGCATCTTATGAGGCATAACTTGATGTGGTCATTAGGTCACAAGCACTCCCCATTTCTGTTTATAATACTTGCGGTCTGTTGACCATGTTAAGTTAATTCTCACATGATGCACATATATCCATTGCAGTCCTAACTATCAGCGGGAAAATTCAAACTACCAATACACACGAATTGAACGTCACTCGATTGCACAAATCAGTGGCTTCGTGAATCCAATAACTCATTGGATTATGAGACGGCATTTGAAGTGAACGGTTTTGAGTTCGATTCTTGAAGTGGATGTTGGTATATCCAGCGGACGAGTCCAAAAATCGAAAATCTACGGGTGAGGTCACCCAAATTCCGTAGATCAATCAGAGTTAGACATTAACACCGTTGGATGCCGGCCCAGTGGTCCGATTGTTAGGCGTTGGCCCACCGAAGGCCCCGGGTTCGAATCCTGCAAGGTGCAGGAATTGTGGATGCGCACTGCCGATGATTCCCATACCAGGACGAAACGGCCGTCCAGTGCTTTCAGGTTTCTAATGTTGGTCTAACAATGATTGATTGATGATTTCAAATGCGTAAAAACACAAACCTCCAAAACTGCCCATAAAAAGAAATCTAATTAATCATAGGTCAGCGACCAGCATACTCCAACTTATTCTGTCCTGCGCCATTCTTTCCATTTCTAGCCAATCCCTGTGCATTTTTCCATGTCTGCTTTCAATTCTCCGTGTAATAGGTTCTTTGGTCTCCCTCTTCTCCTTAGGTCATATAGATTCCAAGTGAAGGTTTGTCTAGTGATGCAGCTTGTTAATTTATTCAGTGTTCGTTCTTACCACCTCAAGTGCGTTTTCCTAATTTATTCCTCAGCTAGAATCTGGTTCGTTCTCTCCCAAAGTAGGTTGATGCTGATGGTGTCTGGCCAACAGATCTGGAATATCTAGCATACTTAATTGATAAAAATTCCTTTAAATTTTCAATAATGGTTGTAAAATTTCACCAAGTTTCAGCTCCGCACATTAGAACTAGTTTGACGTTCGGTTTTAAATTCTGACTGGTTTATCAAATATCTCCTTATACTATGATTGGGAATCTCTTGTATCTTACTACTAACTCTACCTGGAGCCCTTTTAAGGTTACTGCTAATCCCAGGCCTGGATGAAGCAGGAGAGTTGGGCTTGGGTTTTAGCTAACCCATCCATTAAAAAACCCAACTCGCTAAAAAAATGCTAACTAGAAATGGTCAGTGGCCAATGCTCCATTTGAGATAGCAGGCGTAAGTAATTAAGTAAGCATTTTATCATTGATGAGATGTAGAATAAATTCATTTTTAAAATGTAATAGCATGAGACATGAATGTCACTCGTTCTCTATTAATCTTCGTTTGATCTAATCATATAATCAGTAATATTTGTCAATAATGTTATATAACAGAGAGACGAAAATTCAATTAAACTGCTGTGAATTTTTTATTCACAACAAGTTATGCTACATAACTAACTTCATAATCGAAATTAAGTGAGCTGAAGTTTACGGAAAAAAAAGTGGTTTTCATCACTATACTACTAATTTCACTAACTGGTATAACAGAGGTTTAATGAAAAATTAACGAAGCATTTTATGTGGATTCTAGAAAATACCAGTAGAATAGTCAGATAATTATTGACTTGTTGAGCTGATGGAAAATGAAATCATCTTTTTGTCATTCATGTTATATTGTGTCATACTTTTAATATAACCTACTACTGTCAGCAGATATATGCATAATCACTGTGAAGTGTTAGCTTTTTAATAACGAAATCTCTCAAACTGGGACACGAATTAACGAGTCTGCGTGTACAGGTAGAAAAAAAGCACTAATCGTGATCGATAATGATGAGGTAAAGTAAAATGCGCAAGAAAAAATGCCCAAACATAACGAGAACCTTTTTCTTCTCAATTCACTTCAAAAACAAAACAGCAATACCTGACTGAAAAAAAAACACACAAATAACCTATTTATAAATCATACCAACACAACTTGATATCCGTTCAAATTTATCTACGTGCCCACGCAGAATCGCTAGCTGAAAAATCTATATTTGCTCATTTTTTTCCAAAGAAAAAAAAAACTATTTTTGAAATAATAAACCAATAAATATTACTTACTGTCTGTAACTGTTTCCTCTAAACGGCATACTTAAATGTGAGTACAAATTTTCACTATAACCATCTCTCTCTCTCTCTCGCTCGCTCACTCGCTCTATCTCTGTATAGATAGATATATAAATGACTGACTATATAAATAAAGATAGACTGTGTGTCTAAAATTAGAAAGTAAATTTTACTGATTTGTTGATATGCTTAATTTGTTATGAAACAAATGATGCCTTAGAAAGCTTAATCCTAAACAATAGCAATGCAGGTATATGATTATGCGTTCCTACATTAAATACTGCTAGGGCATATATATATATATATATATATATATATATATATATATATATATATATATATATATATATATATATATATGAAACTGTTTACTTGTCATCGTATAAAACAAAATCAAGACACTGATATTAGCAAACATCTGGGAAGATTACAGTATAATGAATTTTATTCATATAATAAACCCCCCAAAAAAAACTTGTTTTTCACTAATTGAAATGTTAGCATCAACAATAAAGCCAGTGAGTTACATTCAAATTACTAGTAAAGTTAGTTAATAATATAGTTAATAATTTACACTGATTTTAAATGAATTGTTTTAATTAAGAAATAGAACTTAATTCAAATGGTTTCAATTATCTGATAGTGTTTAAGAATAAACTAAGAAAGATAACAAAATGTAATTCATAATTATAGGAGTTTTGTTGAGAATGTTAACTGTTATCAATGTCACGCGAGTCAACATAAGTCAGATGTCTAATCTAAACTAGAAATTACTGGAATTCTAGTATGAATGTTGGACAGTAGTTCACTGAAGACAATGGAAGATGGTCATGTAATACTTCAAGCCGACTGAAATTACACATGCACACCATTGGATGGGCATACTTAAGCGTCAAGACGTTAAGTATTTGTACTCGAGATCGAATATCCTGAATTTAATTCCCTGTAGCGAAGTCATTTACACGTACTACTGAGAAATTATATACTATGATGAAACCGCTGTCCGATTCTTTCAGGTTTTCAATGATCAGTTCGTGAAATCAAAAAATATAAATATAATTTGTAAAACTATTCATCCGATGAATCAATGTTGATATTTTTCAATTTAAACAGATATTTTAATATATCTTTATACAATCTACATTATACGTTATCTTTCAACTGATGAGTATTTTAATATTTCGTTTATCATAGACAATTAATTGTAAATCTGGTATTTATTTATCCATCAAAATATCGATATTCCTGTGGTAGTTTATGACTATTTGTTTTACCAGTTTTACTAATCTAAATAATAAACATATTTGCGCCTGCTCATCTATTTTTTCACTGGTATTCTTATGAAAAATTTGAGGGCTTGGAAGGATTTACCAACTATTTGATAAGTAAATTAGCGGAGTAGTAAAGAACATAAGGATTTCCTACATATTTCATGAAATATATAAATAAACAGTTTTAAATTAATGTAGAATTTGCTAAATAACTATATTACAAGAATATGTTAATGAAAATTAAAGATAGGCTTCTCAAAGATGAACAATAGAAAGTTGTCTATGAATTAACATTCAGTTTATGTTAGAGAAATAGCTAGACAGTTAAATGTTAGTTTGATTGAACACAATCAATATGTTATCAGATCGTCAGTTGAGCTTCAACGGTTGTTACATATTGAAATCTTGAATGAATCAGACCATTGTTGGAAACCTGTAATCACTTAATTGTTGTTTCGTTCTAGCGTGCGACCCACCGGCAGTCCATTTTCCCGACTTCTGATACATGCAGGATTCGAACACAGGACCTCCGGTCTTATGTGCGAACGCCTAACTTCTGAACTACTGAGCCGGAATCCAACAGTATCATTGCCTAACTCTGACCAATCTAAGGATTTTGCGCAAACTCACCCATTGTCTTTAGTAGTTCCTGACTACACCTGACAAGGTTGAACTCCACCGGTCACGTCTTCTCACTCGGACTCGGACAATTTCCTTACGAATCTAGTGACTAAAGAGCAGATATTTTGTTATGCATGGTAGTATTATGGATATCATTAGTATTTTGATGAAGTTTGTTGAACAAAACTTTGAAACTGTTCGAATGTCAATCAAACATGATTTTTATCAATAATATTGTCTATATATTCAGTGTCCAATTCTACTATCAAACCAGTTATTCAAATATTGACAAATCTTTGCGTAAATTTTTACAAATAAACAGTTTTATATCAAGAAAAATAGAATTTTCTAAATAGCTAGCTATATTTTGAAAAAAATCTATTCATCAAGAGAATAACGCATTTTAAAACAATAAAGAACTGTTCAGTTTCACATTCAATAGAGACTAAAAATAAATCAGACATATATCCCTGGGACAAATAATACTTACTGTCTATTTTTGCGATGTTCATTTCAAGACTGTTTTTTTTTTCACCAAGAATAACCATCGAAATCGAGGATAAACTTCTAGCTAGTTGGCAAAATGTTCGCTTTCCAATTATCATTATCAATTAGGAAAGAAATAATTTAAAAAAAATGGTGATTGTTGAGAAATTTGCATTTATTTTTTAAAATAAAATTAATATGTAAAAATTTATCATTATATGCATAGCTTTAATGCAGTTGAAATCTTTAATCAGTGTTAACATTATAAATAAGGCTTCTTAAAATGTAAATTACCCGATTCATGATTTCAGTGGTGTTATGAATCGATCATTGTCAGATCAATATTAGAAACTTAGAAGCACTGAATGGTGACTGTGTCCTAGCATCGGATTCATCAGCAATGCGCATCCATGACCTCTGCTTGCTGGAATCGAATCCAGGACTTCAGGTCTCACGCGTGAACGCTTAACCTCTAGACAACTGAGACGGTATCCAACAATAATAATGTCTAACTCTGATTAATTTAAGGATTTTGCATAACTTTACCCACTGTCTTCGACGATTACGGTCTACATTCGACGGGGTTGAACTCCACCACTCACGGCTTCTCAAAAGAATTTTACTAAATTGATCTTTTAGAAGGTGATTGTAGTTCATTATGGGTAAGTTAATGAAAACTTACAAAGTTTTACACACTGGATTTCCACTATAATTGAAAATCTTTCTCACCAGTGAATACTTTCTTAAATGGATTAAAGGTTTATTGTTGATCAGCGACATAAAGTATTAGCTAAGTCTAAATTTCCTTATTGTATAGAGTGATATTTTATGGAATACTGCAAGTTTACGTTCTGAGTTTTACTCTGTTACATTGTGAAGTTTGAGGTAACCAAATTCTGAAGTACAGTTTGTTAAAAAGTGAGCTGAAATATGATAAACCACCAAACTAAGTCAGAACAACTAGAAGTACATATGAATACCCCGTTGGTATACAGTATTTTCTCCGTAGTGGTCAAATTTTGAACACTACTATTCGGAGCAGTATCGCCTACACCTTCAGTTGACTGACAGTCACCTTCATACAGAAATTCCCGTCTTAAATAAATTTAAATTTTATAAGCGTTGACTAATTTATATTCATTCATTTCATTGTGGTAGTTGTAAGATCTGTTTTTGAAGGCTTTTGTTGATGAAAATCCCTCCATATATACATTTGCAATTTGTCCTTATTGATTCCTTCAGTTGTACATTTTGTTAATCTGTTCGATTCCATTTTGAAATGATAATATTTGTATTTTATTATTATAGTTTCTATTTTTTCTGCATGTACTGAGTTTCCATGTTTCTTTCTGAACGGCATTATGCTATTTAAGCTGATACTTAGTCATGGCGACAGCCATATTGATTTGTTCCTCTTTTGATTGGACTGGAATTGTGTAACTTGATTGTGAATTGAAGCATTCTTCCAGAAGTGGAAACACTCTGTGTTATAAAACAACCAAATATTATCTATCGAACGAATCTGATCTATCTAGGAGGGATAGAGTATCATTTATTTGGTGCTGTTTATTTGAATAATTGAATAATTGTTGGTGGAATAGCTGATTGGTAATATTGTTTAGGTAATGGTGTATATTTATATTTATGATGAATATTAGAACTGTTATTTACTTAAATCACTTGTTTTGGATTTCCACTGGGAAAGACGTGTATCTAAACTACCTACACAGTCATTTCTCAGTCCAAACATCAGTTTGAATCCTACAGTAGTATGACTGCTTAATGGTTTCTTTTCACTCGGAAAACTGTGAAACCCTTTAAAGAAACAGAATGTTATAAATTCATTTCGAATAGACGATAGTATTACAAGTAGTGTTTAGAATATGCCCCAGTATAACTGATACGCCATCTTGGTCAAGTTACGTATAATCAGTGAATATCATTAACACTGATTTATAGTAATCAGAATCGATATGATTCATTGTGCAGAACATGAACGATCTATCATATGAATAAAAATAGTGTATACTATGTTGTCAATTCACGAATTAAAACATTAAACTTGTTAGTTATGATCATTTATCGATCATGTATTTTGAAGAAAATGTCAACTTGTATAATTGCTTCTTCTATTCACCGCATCCGGATGGTTGTTGATGGATTGAAAAATATTCTACAGTGACATACACATTGTTAAGAGTCCTTCCAAACATCCAGTCTCCTCAGGACAATCATCATTATGGACGAATCATTGGTCGATAAGTTAAGAAATGAAAATTTCTTACGATATTTTGAACAACACATAAACAAAATAAAAACGAGAAGACAAGTGTATCATAGAAAAATTGCAAGCAATCTGAAAGGATTAATTCTCGTATATTTTAATGATTGTTTTAATAAGCTTATTGTTATATTATTTATTGGACACATTCAATAATCATATATATATATATATATATATATACGTCTGAATGATAGACACAAGAATAACTATTACAAAAAGCGCTATTCAAAAGCAAACTCTTCACAAAACGTCATGAGAAAAGTATCTGGATTAATAAAATCCACCTATTTCACCGATATATAAACTAGTTTATTTGAAGATGTAAATGCTACTACGTCACTAATTATTGGTCTAGTCTTAGAATACATTTACATTTTAATATTTTATATTTTTGTAAGTGATATTGCGTCACAAAACGTAAAAACGTTTTCCCCTATTAAAAAAAAACCCCGACTACTTTGGTTATAATGTGTAATTTAGGAAGAACAGAAATATGCATTTTTGTAAATTTTCTAAAAAGTTTCAAATAATTGAATAGTACAGATTAAAGTCAATGCAATTCTTTGTCAAATTGGACTATTTATCATAACCGTGAATGTTTAATATTTCTTTATGGGGAAACAATTTTCGCTACCGGCTCTATTCAACGTTATTGTTTTAATTATTTGAAAAATGTCTACTGTGTATAGTTTAAATTTTTTATTGTTAACTTTGTAAATCCCAGCCTCTTCACTAAACTGCATGAGAAGTATAATCCAAAACACTAGAAAATGTTATTAACGAATTATAAATTTTTCCACCCAACGTGACTTGAAATATGACAGTTATCGATCATGATGAATTCACTGAATGAATGGTAAAGATCCTCAATTAGGAATCATTTCACACACAGGAGGACGAGAATATAAATGTTCTAATTTAGTTGGATTGTAAAATATTCAATGCCTGATGCACTTCAATCATACTGGTGGTGACTCGGTAAGTGGAAACCACTAATATCAATAATGGCTCTATTCTGTGTTCAATGTCCAATTTAAAATAGATTTCTCAGCATGGAATATTTCAATGAATTTCAGTTTCAGTGTATATTACTAGCCATTAAGATCTTTTGGATTGTATGTTGTTGTACATTTTGAAGCGATAAGTCAGAAACTTTCAAAATACGCACCTGAATATATTGTGTAATTAATAGGTGTAATCGTTATGATAAAACAAACAAAACAGGTAACTTGTTGAAATATTTTGATGGTAGGAAACAAGTAGCCCAGGCATTCAAATAGGTCATCAACAGATGCTTAATAAGTAGGTTTTTCATAGTTCAAATAATAAACTGATCTTATCAAGATAGCCTGTGAAGGCCTTGGAGCACTGGATGGTCGGCTTGTTTTCGTACAGAACTCCTCAGCGATGCACATTCACGAATTGTCAACCAGAAATCAAACCCAGGACTTTCGGCCTTGTTCACATACACTCAAACTCTAGACAATTGAGTCGAGATCCGGGGGTGTACATATCTAGCTTAAATCAATTCACGGTATTAGGTTATTGTGGGTAACTGTCTCACATCATCTATCCTAAAACTTCACTGGTTATGGCTTCCCACTAGAACCTCATGAATTTGAACTTGCATGTAGTCCGTAGCGTGCACATGATTATTATCACTGGGCTTTTAGGGAGGTTATAGAATCTTTACAACTTAAATAACTAACCAGTCATATGGGAACTACCATTTAAAACCAGAAGTATGATTCTGTTGGTCATTTGAAGCAAACTAACTAGATCACGTTATTGTTCTGTTAACTAATAAAAATGAATTTCTTGCAGAATCTTTGTAATCTAATTAGCAGTGGAATCTGGGACATGAATTTCGTTGTACTTGGCTCTTGTCAGCCAGATGTACCTGCATCCTAGAGTTGACATTCGTTTCGAGACTCAAATCCAGTACCCTATGTCCATGTCGTTAGCCATGTGGACTCAGTAGCTTAGCGAATAACGCATCGGTTTTCAAGTCCAAGGATATTAGGCTTGTGTACCAAAGATGACAACTGAAGGTTACACGTACATCGAGTTGACGAAGCTCCAAATAAGTCGAAACATGAATCATGGATGCCACCATTATCTCCATTCCTTCTGTTTTATATAAACTCATATCATGATGGCTATATCGAGGTAATCAGCACATGATGTTCATATGCTAATCAAGATTGATCAATATTCATTCAAAATATCATCAACAGGATAGTTCAGATGATTTTAAATTAAACTTTAATAACTTCATTTCAATGCATGATCAAAGTAAATAATAACAGATGATTAAGTTTTTTGAATTCATTTTAAGAGTTGAATAAAAATGTACCTAAAGAACAAATATGGTACACTGTACTGATTTATATAAGTGTTTATTAGTTTGGATTCACAGTTGAGGAAATATATCAATATCGATTTGATAATTATTGAATTTTCTTCAGGAAATCTGATCAAAAGTCTTAGGTGGTTGAATTATATGACAGAAAACCCTTAACTTAAGTTGCGAGCCGTTTAGAATTCGTTGTTGGAGTGCAGTTATAATCTTAAACTGATGATCGTCGGCCATTTTGATCCCGTATCACCTAAATTTCTCACCCTGAGACGTTATCACTAAAGGTATTTGTGCCTCAACCAATCTCCTTCATGAAGGTGCTAGTTACTATTGATTGATCGTTGAACAGTTGCCAGTGGCATTTTTGTCTAGTCATTTAGTATTGTCTGAATCTTCTCAATCAAGTAGTAATTCAGCCACTAGTCTACATACATACATGAACATCTTGGGTGCTGTAGTGAAACGTAAGGTGTTTGAAGGAAATCCCTGGTACATCCGAGTCAGTTGGACTAGTGTCGATTTCGCAATTTAACTGCGATTAAATTTGATCAACACCTAAGGTGGTCTAGACAAATATAACCTTGTAAACTACTCAATGATCAATCAGTTGTATATGATTTTTGAAATCTCAATTATGACATTATTTTCTATATGATTTGTAAATTAAATATTTATTGATTGGCTTATATTATAGATAGTTTACTAACAAAAAATTTGTCTATTCTAACTGAATTATTATTCATTATCAAAAGTTCTTTAAGTGACAAGTGGGTTTCTGTAGATTGTTTAACGTTGACAATAACAGCTTATCATTGATTAACATTTGAAGTGACTAATATTCACTAACTACACCTCAATTTTTTTTATAACTATACGGTTGTAGAGGTTGTTGAGTTTCATTGCAATCATGAGTTGATCAATGTTAGACCATCATTAGAAATAAACCTGAAAGTACTGGCTGGCCGTCTCATCCTAGTTTTTTGCTATTCCTCACCAATGCGCAACGATGACTCCCACTACTCACGACATTCGAACCCAGATCCTTCGGTCTCGCGTGCAAACGCTTAACGGCAAGAGCACTACTCCAGAAATGATCCTCAATACACTATTCACATCATAATATAATTTGCTAATCTTCCTGTGAAGAATTAATTAATCTTTACTCCTGTCGCATATATTATTATTGTAATCTGTGTAACATAAGTTCTCCGAAAGTTAAATTCACGAATTATGTCATTTAAAATGATTTAACTTCTACTGCATAAACAAAAAACTGATTTCCACATTGCCCTAATCATACTTGATATGCACTCTGATCAGATATATAATAATTGATTGTATGAATCTATGAATATATTTATCATGGGGCTTGTTTTTCAATTTTTACTAGTAAAATACAATGGAAACTAAACGATTAAATAAAAATGCTTACTAGTTTTTATACCCAATCGGTTGATGATTCGCGGGAATAAAGAAAAAAACAATACCGTAATATAATGTGGTTTTCCAAAATAAAAAATACAAAATAGACTGAAAGCTTATAGTTAGTTAGCAAAATTATTCACTAATGTTGTTTAATGTCCCAAATTTTTTGTACTGATCTATGTTCACAGAATAGATAGATAGAATAAAATAAAATGAAATAGCATCATGCTTTTGCTGTTTTTGTGAAGAAGAAGAAGAGCAATCCAACTAGTCAGGTGATGGATGTAGGCATTTTGTTAAACACTGATTCAAATTGTATGAATGAATACAATGTCATGAAACTAGTTGTTCACATAATCACAGTGAAAATAACTGCTGGTACGTCAAAATGTCAAAGAAACGGATGGGTTGTATGTTTTTTTTTTTGGTTTTTTTCTAGAAAAAAATTTATGCGCATAAAACACGTTAAACTGAAAATGTACGTTTAAATGTACGTTTTAAATGAAATTAATTTGTAAAATATAAGTAGTGGTGTAATTGAAAGAAAAAAACACTTTTTAATCATATTGTGGTGTGAGCTACTTATAAGTAGTATATGACGTGAGTGTCAACGTAATGTCTGGCAGCAGAAGATGGGGGAACATCAAGAAACGAAGAGTTAGAACACAATGGAATTTGTATGAAACGCATGAACAGTAAAATGTCAGACAATGGATTGATGTTTTGCAACAGAAACAGTCCAGTTCGATATGATGAACTGATATTTTGCAAATTAACGATTTACAATATGGTTTTCCGATTTAACTGAGTAACTCGAGTTATATTTCGGAGTTATTAGGTTTGTGAAATTCGGAAATTGGTTGTTTTATCTATCTAATATTAGGAAGAGAAAAAAAACACCAATCTCCACAGTATTATTAGTTTCAAAGATGAAATTTTTGAATCTGTTGTACTTACGGTCATTGTTCCTGTGATTGCTGAATACTTGAGTAATTGTACATTGTATTCACCGACTTGTAAGCCTTTCATAATGCAAACATTATAATCATGTTGTAGCTTTTGATTCCGTTCCTGTTAAGATAATACAGACGTATTAAAATGGTGTTGTCTATTAAAATATGTTGATGTATCATCAGGAAATTACTCGAAACGAATATCTGTGTTATGCATAAATTTGAGCAATGTAAACTGAAATAATATACTTGCTATGTTGTGCTTTTTTTTGACTTCCGGCTAAGTGAGTGTGAGAGAACCTCAATTCTGGGACAATAGTCGCTAAGCGTTGTCCCGGGCTATTTCTCTCACTCTCTCTAGTATCGTCATATTCGATAGTAGAATGTTACTGGGACTACAAAGACAATGTAAGCGAAACGATCATTAACCGGACTGGACCAACCTGATCAGTTATACCTCCAAATAACCCAAGAATCTGCTTTTTCCATTATATCAAGCACGCAAACTGTACACTTAATTAATTTCAAATCAAAGTTATATATATATATATATATATATATAATACTCAGTAGGCCAAACTTTTTCGGACTATTTTCTAACGAAAATAAGTTTGTCCAAAATGGTGTCACGTGTTCAGATGAATCCTGTCCAAAATGACAATATTCATTTATGTCAAATCTAATTGAAACGCTTTTTTATTTTTATCTCAAGACTAAAGGTGCTGGGTTCAAATCCCATGAATAGCAGGAGTCGTGAATGCGTATTGCTGATGAGTCCAATGCCAGGACGAAACGGCCGTTCAGTGCTTCCAAGTTTTGTGTAATGGTGGCCTAACAATGATTCATCCATGATTTAAGTAATATTTGAAGCAACTTAAATCCATAAGGAACGAGTAGATTTCTGTTAAATGGAACAAGATGAACAATGTGTTATATGATGTAATTTACTTATAACTAGATAACTCACATTAAACACTAACTATGAATTATGTCCTATAACCGATAGAACCCCTTTAAGGTAATGTTAAACAAAGCAATTCAATGGAGAATGATTTTACAAGTGTCGATCTTTGTTTCACATCAATATGAATAATCGGCACTGAAAACAGACTGTAATGATTAAAATTAATGACACATTTTTGAAACCATGAATCGATCAATGTTAGACCACCATTAGAAACCTGGAAGCACTGGACGGCCGTTTCGTCCTGGTATCGTCCTGTAAAATTAATGAGCCATGTTCAGTGAATTCACTCTTGTATATGATTAATCAGGTGATGTGATTACATTTTTAGGGTATGTAGATCAGGATACATAAATTTTAATGTCTAATATCTAGGGTTTATGAAAGATGACATATAGAAAAAAACTTTGTCACAAAACTTTCACTAGAGATTGTACTTTAGTCATTAATCTTTAGTAAAAATGCATCTATACTGTCCATCATAATGTTTACTTCAAAATTACTAAAGGGTATATCTAAAATACCATAGTCGGTAAAGCAACCTTATCAAGATAACTTGAAAGTGGAACATTTAAAATGTTTCTGATATAATACACGCTGATATAATATAAACTAAAACAAACCTAAAACATTACCATAACAAAATCACTATAAGGGTTTGAACAAAGAACTAGTGAAATGAAGCCATAACTGTAACATTTTTAAAAAAACTTCTAATGAGTGAAAACTACATAAAGCTATAGAATTATCCAAATTTAGAGCTTCTATCACGGACTGATCTTGGTTAGGCAACCATGGAAAACAAGGAAGTATTGGACGGAACAGTTATCTTTGCACAAAACATTGATGGATTATAAAGAGTCATTCAACTCGAATTGAATGATGAAGATTGGTGTCTTTTGTTTTCTGTCAAAAACTTGTGATGAATTTGAGCTATGCAAATATCTTGCTGAATGTATAAGTTCTCTTTGCTACCAAATCTATTGCCTTAAGTTAACTGATTTGCAAATTTGAATCGTAGTTAGAGTAATTCAGTTCATTTATGTATATTTTAGATTTGGTGAAAGGACTTCACAAATGATTTTAGATTCGTACGTTTTATTCACTACTATAGAGTGAATGATTAGGATTGAATAAAGAATTGCATTGTTGTTTGATTCTGAATATCAACTTTTATGTATTGACTGGAGCCCTATTAACTAAGTTCAAAATTTAAATTATTAACCAGAAATCAAAGCGTTTGATTTCAAGATTTTAATCCAATAGTTGTATTTACTTGTTGCTATATTCTGTTACCCATTTCCAAAATCAACTGAATTGAAGTCTGATACTCACAGACCGATCGGTATGTGATCATTAGTAGTTGTTACACTTGTCTCTAGATATTCTTAAAACTACTACGGGTTCACCTTAGTCGAATAAAGAGAACAAAACAATGAACCAGCGTCCACGTAGGCTACTCTGATCCCTTGACCAAAATGTACTAGAAAGAAGTCTTGATATAGCGTAGGAAGTGTATTCTACAAACACGCAGCCAGCACACAATGAATTTAAGTAAACAAATCGCGTTTATTTGTACTCTACAGAGACGTCTTTGGGAGATTCACAAACGTAGCACACTAAAATGACACCGTAACCAATCACAATCAAGGATTCTCCTGGTGGGAAATGCGATCTCAAGGTTAACAGATTGATCCATGAAATAAATTCAAAATAAAGACATTCATCAAGCGAGTTCTGGTGATCTAACATCTCCCAACAAGTACAAATTTTGAATTCATTTTCGTAGCGTTTTAATGATACGCAAGAAAGAATAGAAAAGATTTTTTACCTGCTTTAAAGCTTACTTTAGAATTCTTGTAAATATCCGACAGTTAATATAATACCAACTGTTTAGGTTCCACTGAGGATAAGTATAACGAAGTTGGATTTCTTAAACTGTTCAAGATTTATAGTTGACGCTGTTCTGCCAAGTTTCACAGCAAGATAAGACAAATTTTCAATTTCACACAATTCAAAACTATAAAAATCAACAGTAAATACAATTGATATCGTTAAGATCTAATAAACCTTGACGCTCAACTGTTTCAATTATTTCATTAAAGCTTACGATTCCTCAGCTGGATTAAATATGTCGTAAAGTTTGTGAAATTCTCTTATCAATAGATTTTCAAAACTGTTTTTCTCACCAATAAATGTGAATCTGAAAGCTTAACAGACACAATTTAGATGAGTAAATAACTTCAAATGTGTAGTTTTACTTTACGAAATTATGTATTAAAACGTTTATTCATTGCTCTTATTACATTCGATCTGATTTTTTACGTCATAGTTCTTTGTATAGAAATTGAAAGTGTTGATAAATCTGTGTGAAACATCTAAGATCTAGATGGTGTTGTGCTTGCTATGGTCAAACATTTTCATGGGATAAAATGTAACGATTTCTCGAAACGATCCAGTAACAATTATTTTTATGGTTTCTTATGACGAAATAACAGCAGCTTGACCTCCAGTGAGGACCAGGAAGCACTCGACTGCGATGACGCTTCCCATATCTGGATGTCCACAACCCCATCATTTGGAAACGAATGCAGGATATTCGGCCTCATTCAAGAACGCTCAACGTCTAAACAATTAAGTAGGCATCCAATGGTGTATATATCAAACTTAGGTATTAGGTGATTATATTCCACTGCCTACACTGATCATATACACCACCTAAATACGACACAGTGGTTTGAAGGTTAAGTGTTCGTGTGTGAGACCGAACGTTCCGGCTCCGATTCGTTGGAAGGCAGTCGTGCGTGCACAGTGCTAAAGATTCGCATGAAATGGCCGGCCAGTTCTGCTTGGCTCTCAGTGGTGGCCTAGCTGAGATCACTTTATCATTTAATTTATCAAAATTATACGGTAACCGAAAATCTCCGTTTGGCTGATTATTTTAGAACAGAATAACCATTTTCTGTTTCACTACTTTCTTAAAGTTTAGGGAACCCCTTAGGCTTATTGAAAATCAACACTATGAAGTTCTTTTAGTCAGTTTTATCAAATGTAAATTAGGCAGTATTTCGTGCAATAAACAACGTGTGTGGATGTCAATTACGAAAACTGGAAAAACTACTCTCCCAATGTAATCAGTAAATAAAAAGATTATTATCCAAGTTTATTAACCTGTTGAGTTACAGTAACTATTTACTTATTGATGTGTTGAGTACAGCATTCAAGCAATGACAGCTGGTGTCGCAGCCAACTCATTTCAGTGTATACCATTTTGAACTGAACTGCTCTAATTAAAGAGAGATGACACTTTCTTACCGAAAAGCCATGTATCAATTAAGCATTTTTTTCTAGTGGTTAAAATGTTCGACTTTTGATCAACATGTTGCTGGGATTGAACCTCGCGTCGAACACTTTGGTTTTGGTCATCGGTTAATCTTACTAAGCATCACATTTTAAATGTCGCTCATATTCGTACATTTGGGAGATGAGATAATTTAAAAAACTTCTAATATTATATTTCAGAAGAAACCAACAACCACTAAGTCTATTCTCATTTTGAGTTTCAAATGACGAAACAATGAAACACTTTTTGTACGTAGTTGTTTACACTGAACACACTGTGGATTTGACTGACTAGTGTCATTTATACGTGTAAAGTTTAAGATTATTCTTTGTTACAGGGATTTAATCGACTTGATCGGTGAACCGAAAGAGAGAATTACAAAATAAGTTTTCTTTTATTTCGAATTTAGGAACAGAAGTGTTTAAACACGTATAATCCAGAGTGAATGATTTACGTTCAGTACACTTTTGTCAGTTGAACGTCCAATTATGTGTTCACAACAAATGTCTAAAGCCAGATATAATGCTTGATTGAACAATATAGAGTAGCCCTGACTGTAAATTTTAAAATCTCCATTTTTAATGACACTATTTTACGGTAATACAGATAGATGGACAATTGATTTCAATATTCTGCAGACCAAATGCTAACAGTATTCTTTGCTGATACTTAATAAGTTAACAGGTCGCAAAGGTATATAAAACTGTACTGGTGAAATAACTGAAAACGTTGAACCACAATGAGATTTATATGCCCGATACTTTGTTCATATGGCATAAAGTATAAATGATATGATCGAAAATTCTTTAAGTGACAAGTGATTTTCTGTAGATTGTTCAACATTGACAATAGAAGCTTATCATTGATTAACATTTGAACTGACTAATATTCACTAATTACACCTCAATTTTTTTCACTATATGGTTGTAGAAATTGTTGAGTTTCATTGAAATCATGAGTTGATCAATGTTAGACCACCATTAGAAATAAACCTGAAAGTACTGGCTGGCCGTCTCATCCTAGTTTGGGATACCTCAGCAATGCGCAACCACGACTCCCACTATTCACGACATTCGAACCAAGGTCCTTCGGTCTCGCGAGCGAACGCCTAACCGCAAGAGTACTACTCCAGGAATGATCCTTAATGCCCCTATTCGCACAACAATATGATTTGCTAATCATTCAGTCAAGAACTAATTATTATTGACTGCTGTCGCATATATTGTTGTTGTAATCTGTGCATGAGATTTATATGCCAAATACTTTGTTCATATGGAATAAAGCACAAATGATTTGTAACTCTTGTTTTTTTTTCACTTACCTGATTCACTGAGAAAATCCAGAAATTCCCAATTAGTGATTGCTTAACAAAATGTAAGACAATATTCTGAACGGTAATTTATCAATTACAATATTTACATAATCCAAAGAATGATCAGTGCGCCAGATTAATGAACACCACAAATAGTTTGTGAATACTTTTTAAAGATAATTTATTACTTACTTAAAAGTCTCTTTGTTGTCAAAATAAACCAAATCAAATATTCTATTACGACGCTCACGTATTAATTATTTAAAATCTAGTAGTCGATTTGTCTGTACAGTAGATTCAATATCCCATACTTCTTTTTCGATATCTATTTTCAATACTTTTCTAATTGCAAAATCTATCGAAATGGAGATAGTGAGGAATTCAATAAGCTGTTAATTCGTTCTTAAAATGATAGAGCTTCTGTTATAGATATTTACTTGAACATATCATCATGATTAAGCAGGGATTTCTTGTGTCTGTAGCCAAATCAATGCATGTTTAGGAAACAGATTATTTTTCTGATGTAACGTTGTTCGAGTAACCGTCAATAATCCGTAACTAAGAAAAACTAGATTGATTCCACGAGTTTTCTATATTAGTTGATACAAATTAGGCATACATGCTAAACACTATTCCTGTTGTTTTTTTAGAGATACGTAAATAGCCAATCGAAAAGAATTCCACGATGAGTTTGGTTATGTGTTGCTCCTTTGCAGCTTAAACTATGCCAAACAACATCAGCTGAGTATCGTTTGAAAGTATCCTTCAACATTGTAGAAGAAAGGTCAAGGATTTTCGGCATAGCATTCGTGAATTTCCGAAATCTAAGTCAAGTATCTCAATTAACCATTGATTATTGTAAAAGTAGGTTTATTAAAACGAAAATTTCTTAACACGTGTGATCTATAATTTAAATACAGATAAAAACTTGACAAAAAATATTCCCTTGCATACTACTGATTGTCTCATTATGTAGTACTGAAAATCAATCCGTTATCAATGATGTCTTATATAAACATCAGTCCTCATAGTTAACTTCCCGCCCACTGAATTCATTAACAACGTTATCAGAAAACACTTTACAAATTAATTGGTACATATATTTCATCAGAACTGTTAGTCATAGCCTTTTTTACTTCAATGTTGTTGGGGATGTTAGATCCCCAGAACTCGCTTGATAAACATCATTATTTTGGATTTTATTCATGGACCGATCAGTTGACTCTGAGATCACATTTCCCACTAGGAAAATCCCTGACTGTGATTGGTTACTGTGTCATTTTCATGTGCTATTTTTGCGACTCTCACAAGGACGTCTCTATAGAGTATAAATAAACGCGATTTGAGTGCTTGGATTCATTGTGTGCTAGCTGCGTGTTTGTAGAATACACTTCCTACGCTATATCAAGACTTCTTTCTAGTACCTTTGGGTCAAGCGATCAGAGTAGCCTACGTGGACGCTGGTTCATTGTTTTTTTCTCTTTATTCGACTAAGGTGAACCCGTAATAGTTTTAAGCATACCCAGAGACGAGCAAAACAAATGTATACAGAAATAATACTTGATAAATGTTGACAAACTGTGAATGGTGTGATTTAGGTAATTTATGTTTCTGTGATTTCATCTTGTTCACTCAATAGACAAAAAAGACTAATCAACTCCCATCTTCCTTCTTTTTTTTCATTCCCGGAAAAAAAAACACCATAATCAAGTTGTGAAAAAAAAAATTTTCGTGTCTTTTTTTGGAAAAAAGAGGAAAAAAAATGTAATTTAAAACAATAAAAATCTCATTTAGTTAATTGAATTTAACCAATCACCAAATTCACTAATTACATGATGGAATTCCAATAATTCCCTTTGCATTTACGTTTTCCATTGTAAATAAACACAATAGACTTTAAGCTAAATTGTATTTATTTGATAAAAGTGAGAAAAAGTAACTGGCATATTCACAACTAAAATAATAATAATAATAATAGTGATAATGGTAATCTCATTTAAATAATTCTCAGCAGAAAACAAAACATTACTTGAATCAACTGTGTTATGTCACTGTTTCTGGTAGAAGATTTACTTGATTTGCAGAATTGTTACAATGTAGTTGAGGTATTCATTTCGATCAATCTGGTTGCAAATAGACTTGTCAAATCTGGAACCAAAATCGGAAAGAACCCCTGAGTTAATTTAATATTTATTTAAGAATATTAAAGATTCCCACTGTGAAAATTAGAACAACACATATAAGCGAACAATATTGTTTTCGATTAGATTGTCATCAGGCTTTACTCTCTAATATACATGAAAATTTATGATGAAAATGTTAAACTCAGTGCTTGCCAATGCACTCACTTTTGTAGTTTTACACCTATCCGCTACAAAAGAAATTTGGTTAGATGTCTCACTAGCAGAGCAAATATGATCTGTTCAGTGGAATTCACCAATGGCTCATTAACCGAGATTGGTTATCCCAGTGCATTCATAAAGAAGTATATGATTGCCGTAAAAAAGAAGTCGGCGGTTTCGACCGCTCCAATGAAGTTACAATTCAACGGAGATGTGGCCTGCGATACTCTGCAGTACAGATTAATAAGAGTAATTAATAGAACATCCAATGCTGCCAAACTTGCATTGACATTCTCCACTCGACCAGCGATGTCTACCCAAACGAAGGATAAGTTACCTGAGTTGGCCTCCTATATGTGCATTTACAAATTCAGCTGCTCCTGTGGAGATAGCTGTGTCGGGCGTACTTCCAGGCAACTTACCCAACGAATGAGTGAACATCTCCCAGCATGATTTACGAAGGGTCAGTCAAAAACAATACGCAGTTCGATCTTAGCACATCTGGTAGACAGTGGTCACATTGTAGATAAATCTAGATCTTTTCGTGTGATCTATCGTATACCTCAATCATTTCCCAACGGACTTCGATCTCGTCTGCTACACATTGCAGAATCCATAAGAATTAGTATATTCAACCCCAGTTTATGTGTTCATAAGAAATTCGTGACACCCCTATCTCTTCCGTGGCCGGATATGACGTAACTAACGTTTGACATTATCATTATTATTTTTATTTTTACACATTTGCTTATTACGTAATGTTTTTGATGTTTTTTAATGATTATTTGAATTCTATTCATCCACCTTTGATCTACTATTGATCGAACTTTAGTTTTCGTATTTTATAATTTTCTTACTACTATTATTACACCTGTCTTCCTACTATGCACTTGTACTTTTGCCTATTAGATGTAGTGATGTAATCTTTTTCATGTCATTGTGATTACTGACTCAAATTACCTTGATTGGTTTAACATTTTCCTATAAATATTTATGTATATTACAGTTAAGCCTGATGACGAACTAATCGAAAACAATATTGTTTGCTTATATGTGTTGTTCTAATATTTATTTGCTTAGTTACACTTGTTACTACCAGTGGAGCATAGATCGTCAGCCATTACTTTCCAACCAACTCTGTGCTGGGCCTTCTGTTTCACTTCTATCCAATCACTTTTCATTTTTTCTATGTCTGCTTTCGATTCTCAGCGTTATGTGTTCTTTGCTATTCTAAGTGACGACTTGCCTCGTGATGCAGTCAGGTAATTTCCTCAATGTGTTTGTCAACTGACCACCTCCAGAGTTGCTTCCTGATTTCTTTCTCAACTAGAATCTGATTTTGTTGATGGTGCCGTATCAAGCGTAAACAAATGTTCATAAATACTTGTGTCTATCATTTGTAACATGAGGTATTTGGTGCCACTTTGATGTAATAATCTATTTCTCCCCTGATTTTGATAATTAACTAATCATTAACTTGATGATTTCATTGAATTTAAAACCAAAAAGCATTATAGACCATTTTATATCAATAATACAAGCAAGAAAAATTAATTTCGACCTACGTCAAATGTTCATTCTGCAATATTTTTATGCATAAACCATTATTATTATTAATATTATTCAATGATTCAATAAGTTAAATTCAATATTCATTGTATTTCCGGTTAATCTAACCTATGCATGAATGAGATTAGTTGGTTGTTTGAAATTTTCAACCAAAAAGAAAATAATAATAATAATTTTAAATTTATTCAGTTGCATAATTTTTATGCTTCCGATTATTTTATGAATGAAAGTTGGCCTGTTTGTTATATGTGCCTACAATGATTGATTGATTGATTGATTGATTGAATTATCATGCGATAGTAACATAAGAAAAAGTATGTGGAATTTCCCTTTACCACTGGTATATGTGATGTATGAATATAGGGCTTTGATTGTTTACAATGGAATTTGCAAATATCTTAAAGATGTATATGCTTTAAGGGAGAAGTAATTTATGAAGCATGCATGTATAGTCTACATTATGGAATGACTTAAAATTAAACGATAATTGATAACGACTAGGTAGTGGACAATTATATCATCGCAATATTAGGACTGGTCAGCAATGAAAATCTATAGCCACGATGTAAAGTCTGTAAACTCAACAACCTCCACAAACGTTATACATTAAGGATAAACATATACTCAATAGTAAGTGACTTTAAGATGTGATTCTTGGAATTTTTAGGGAGTGATCGTGACTGGCAAAGTTCAAACTGGCAATCGAAGATGATCTTCCATTATCGCTTGGATTTACACACATGTACATAATTGTATACTGGGCCAATGGTCTTCAGATTGTGCTCTCACTGAAAGATTGAATATTCTACGCTTAGTCACCGACAGAGTGATAAGTTTGCACTGCTAAAATAAAATCAACCTGTTATCCTGGCCTAAAGAACATTTCGTCTGAAATTATTCCATAAAACCATTGATATCTTTAATGGGTTCAATACGACGTACTTGACTAGCATTCAATGATCCCATTTTGAAACTCTCATAGTAAGTAGTTGCTTCATCGTTTGTTCTTCAAGGCATTACTCAACTGATTTTGCATTTTAAAGATTAATACTTTAAAAGAAACGCATTTCGTGGCCATCGATAAAGTAAAATTATTTGAATCTTATTGAATGTTAAGCAATGGTACTGATTTATTGAAGTAGACTTCAAAAACTTCTATGACGAATTTAAAATTTCTCTTCAATAATTGTGAAAGTATTATTTGAGTAAAGCAATAAAAACCCAGGCGTGTCAGCGAATAAATCAATTTTATCACATCCAGTCAACGATTGAAGACCAGAATAATGACAACAGACAGATAGATTTTTATTAAACGGATTTGATTTTCAAGAAAATAGAGTTAGTCCATTTATTGTAAGAAATGTGAAATAGTAAATAAACAACAGTGATTACATGTTATTATTATATTTGGATAAATGCTTCATCCTCCGAATTAAATGGATTTACAATGGATTCCCTTGACAGACTTAACTTACCACACATTTAAAACAATCGAATATATACAAAAAATGTAATTTACATTCACAAATGATTTGTCAATCAAATATGGCGGATTACACCTGAAAAACTTGATGAATAAGTATTATAATAATCACGTTACAACAGTTGGCTCTGTTCTCCTAGGATTGTGAGATTGTTTGAAACTATGAATCGATCAGTGTTAGACCACTATTAGAAATAGTCCTGGAAACACTAAATAGCCATTCCTTCATAGTATAAGATTCATCAGCAATACACATCGACGATCCCCGCATGGGAGAAATCGACCAAGGAATTTTAGTCTCACACGCTAACACTCTGCTGGAATCCAGCAGTGTTAATGTCAAAATTCAGTCAGTCTCTGATATCGCGCGACCTCACCCATTGTCTTTGGTGTGTTAATGTCTCACATCCAACAGGGTTAAACTCGATTGGCAATCTCAGAATTACCTCACGAAGCTAGCCACTAGTGAGAACATGATAATTGTCATTAAACGGTTATAAAATTTGTTGAGTCTCACTGAAATCATAAGTTGAACAATGTCAGACCATCACTAGAAACCAGGAAGCACTACTAATGAGACCCATACAAACGCCCGTCCAGTGCTTCCAGGTTTATTTCTTTCTGTTAGTGGTCTAACATTGATCAATTCATGATTTCAATGAAAGAACTGGTTATATTTCATACTATGATGATGCAAGCAATATTGTCAATTAACAAAATCTTAACAGTGTATAATTTTTAGTTCTTTTATTTTTCGGTCCAATTAAAACAACCATTCACTTTTTATCGGCTTATTAAATCTACAAGAAGGTAAATTGTCCAATGAATGTACAAATAAACGTAATTCACTTCTAAATACATATAATATGATTTATGTTGTAATTGGAACTTTTCGAGTACAAAAATGTATGAATTTGATACTTCATAATTAAATATAAAGTAAATAATTATATAGAGCGATGCCGTCTATGAACTAGTGAACACCTATGACATGCTAGGCCACCACTTATTGTTACTTTGAAACTGGATGCCTTAGGTTCATTGTGGCTAGGTTGACTTACCATACAGAAACTATTCTATCAGTCATGTTATAAATTACTACAGGAATGTTAGTTGGTTTGAAAGAGAAGAAAATAAGACTGTATATGATAAAACAATATATTCGAATTAGGCGACCGATGTGAATTAACTCAAAAGGTATATTCGTGACAGAGATGTAGAAAATGTTGAGTCACTTTTTTTAAATCATCAAGCGAACAATATTAGACCAACGTTAAACATCTCGAAGCACTCGATGGTCGTTTCGTCCCGGTATGGGACTCATCAGCAATGCGTATCCGCGACCTTCGGTCTTGCACGTGAATAACTAAAATCTGGACCTCTAAGCAGGTGTTCAACGATGTTAATGTTTAACTTCTGATGGGTCCCACATCAGGACGTAATAGCCATCTAGTGCTTCCAGGTTTCGAATGATGGTTTAAATTTGACTGATTCATGATTTCAAAAGAAACATAACTAAATACATAGACATAGCGATCATGCTGGACAAGAAAATAGCCAATGGTTTTTTTGGAAACCTCGAAGTTAGATGAAAATTTTTGTTGATTTTTTAAAATTATTTCTATTTTCATCAAACACAATGAAGAGAAGATTAAACAAAATATTGTTTTCCATCACAGTAAAATATCAATAAAAGCTCTGTTTCAATGTTCAATAAATGAAGAGATCGGACTCAAAAAGGATGGAAATTTCTTGAAAATCGGTACGCATAAAATTAGCATCCCTGAATTTTATAAGTAAATTTATATGATAATGTATGATAGTTTTAAGTCGCCTGCGATAAATATCAACTTCATTCGAATAATTATACTATTGATTTTGAAACGATTAATTTTTTCATCCTGATAATACTTGTGTTTATTGGAGTTATGAATAGATCGATAGAATAGAACATCATTAGAAAGCTGGTATGGGACTTATCACCAGTGCGTAAACGCGACGCCGTACGCAGGAGTTGAACCCAGGACCTTCAGCCTCACACACAGGCACTTAACTTCTTGATCACCAAGCTGGCATGCAACAGCAACAATGTTTAATTTTAGCCATTGGGTGCTGGCTCAGTAGTCTAAAGGTTAAACTTTCTCATTCTATACCAAAGGTCCTGGATTCGATTATCGCAAGTGTAGGTCATGGATGTGCACTACTGATAATTTTCATACTCAGACAAAACGGCTGTCTAGTGCTCCGACGTTTCTAAAACAAGGTCTGACATTGGTCAGTTCATAATTTCAATGACATTTCAACAATCTGCATTACGGGATTGTAAAGATTGTTAAGTTACACATTTTTTGAAACCATGAATCGATCAATGTTAGACCACCATTAGAAACCTGGAAGCACTGGACGGCCGTTTCGTCCTAGTTTGGGACTCCTCAGCAGTGCGCATCCACTACGCAACTTAACAATCTTCACAACCCAGTAATGCAAACTAACTGTGCTCACTAGTGACTAGCTTCGAGAGGAATCTTCTCCGAATTATAGTGGGAAGACGTGACCAGTGAAGTTCAACCTCTTCGGGTGTATGCAGTGTCTACCGAAGACTGTGTATGAGGTTGCGCAACTCCGTGAATTTGATCAAGTTAGACATTAACACCATTAGATACCGGCTCAGTAGTCTAAAGGTCCTGGGTTCAATTATCGCAAGCGTAGGTCGTCAGTGTGCACTACTGATAATTTCCATACTCGGACAAAACGGCCATCTAGTGCTCCCACATTTCTAAAACAAGGTCTGACATTGGTCAATTCATAATTTCAATGACATTTCAACAATCGTCACAATTCTATGATGAAAAAACTTATTTGAACCAATATCTTTAAATATTGAAATGCATAAAACACTGTATGTATATTATAAATCACTCAAATGTCATTTACAATAAATAAATCAACATATTCGTTAGAACTAAACAAAAAAAATATTGCACTGTAACTTCTTTTCTTGAAATACAATAATTATTATGAATAAACATTTTAGAGTAAAGGTCATTTTGTTTAGCAAAAAAAATATTTAAATCTGTCATTTCATCATGTAAAATTATTTTATCTTAACTTCATTTAAGTTAGTTCAATGTAACTTTCTTTAAACTAGAGAGAAAAAAATTATTCTTTTTTTTTCTTTCAAGAAAATCATAAATAATATGATTATTTTAGGGGGTAAGTATCATTTAATTAGGACATAACATTAAAATTTATGAAATTCTCTTTTCAAATGTCAAGTATTCTTCTTATTATTACTATTGTACACATTGAATTCAATCAGTGCTTTTTTTTACTGAAATATTCAAACGAAATGTTTCTGTTTCCATTTAAGTAAGTGTTTATGTTATGTTATCCAAAAATTAGGTTTACTAGTATGTATGAAAGACAAGTTCCAACATATAAATATATTCTTCTGTTCTAAATGAAATGCAGGGAAACTATTTCATGGAATGATCAGAATTCCGCTCTGTTCGTTGTGGTCGGTAGGAATTAAGAACTGTACGTGTGTTTGCTAATAAAAAATGTATTATTATTTTCCCTAAATAGAGGCAAAAAACAAATGGTGTTGAATTGCATTTTAACAGGATAATAAAAATTACAGCTTTTAAAGATCCAGTTTTGAACATTTCAAAGTACAATGATTCTCAAATGTAGATGTATATTTTCGAGGGAAAGTCACTGACTCAGTTATTACGTAGAACGTTGCACGTACGTACGTCAAATCAGGTTATCATGCCACATTAACACAGAATAACAGCTGTTAGTTCAAATCCTATAGTGGAAAAGAGAGTAGAAGTATTAGCGGTAATGTAGAAGAAGATTAGGGTTCGAAGATATTATTCAAGAAGTATAATCTAGTGAGTTAAATTTAAGAAGGGAAAGATGAAGGTCATAAGGAATACAGAACACGAAGGGTGTATGCACCTGCGCTATCGCGAACGATTTTGAGCCATGTGATTCAAAGTCTCTAACTATCGGTAACTTTTATCTCAAGGACCTCAACCAGGTAGTACACACCCATTAATATGACTCAGTCCATGACAATGGATTTGTGCCATGTTTTGGTTCAGCCTCCCCTATCTTTCTTCCAGTAACACATATTCCAACCACCTCAGCTGATAAAGTTTACTACTTCATCTATCAACTGAACCACAGCATTGCTTACTCGGTGGTCTCAGGATATACGAGCATTGTTATCTAGATCACTAATCTAATCATCCTGTTTCGGTTACTGTGATCTAAATAGATCAATTATATTACCCAGCCGATGATATAATGTATCTTTTCTGTTGGTTATGGGTTTTATTACCTCACAACAAGAGTTGAATCTTTTGAAGCACCTTCTTCAAATCAGTTTTTATCAAATAACCAGATTTTCGCTATCGAGTTTATCAAAAATATTATCTCTAGATAAGTATCCTTCCAGTGTACACTTTACATTGGTTTACAAAGGATGAAGTGCATTTTGTTTGTGTGTACTCCAACAATTTGTCACTAAATTCGTTCACAGTGATCAATAAACATTGTTCTTTGAATGTTTATAAATTTTGACATTATCATGTCTCCAAATATTCCAATGAGGAAAGTGATTTTAGTGTACTACTGTTGGGGACGTTAGATCCCCGAAACTCGCTTGATGAATGCCTTAATTTTGGATTTCAAGTTTGGGAGCATGGGCTGATCAGTAGACCTCCAGATTTCATTTCCCACCAGGAAAATCTTTGACTGTGATTGGCTGCTGTGTATTTTAGTGTGCTATTTTTGTGCCTCTAACAAGGACGTCTCCATAGAGTATAAATAAACGCTATTTGAGTGCTTGGATTCATTGTGTGCTTGTTGGGTGTTTGTAAAATAAACTTTCTACGCTATATCAAGACTTTTCATTAGTCAGCAGATCAGGGTAGCCTACCTGGACGCTGGTTCATTTTCTCGTTCGCGTTTATCGACTAAGGTGAACCCGTAATAGTTTCAAGCATACCAAGTGACGAACCTAACAACGCTTCATTTAACTATCTTCTTTTTGAATACATAGTACCGCTACATTATAGTTCCATTTTTTCATGAAAATTAGAGAACAACTGACTTTTGAAATAAAAACATATTCGTTCTTATGTATGGTTTTGTAGTATATAATGAATTAAGAATATCATGATTACTGCTCTGCTATATACTATACAAATTTAAGAGAATAGATTGATACTTAAAACATCTGACAGAATCAAATTTCTATCATATAAACACTATTGTGGATTTCACTTTATCGATGGTATCTTTGTATAAACAGTAGTTTTTTTGAGTTCATGAATCAGCCATCGTTAAGCCACCATTAGAAACCTGGAAGTACTGGACGGTCGTCTCTTCCTAGTATAAGATTCATCGGCACTGTGCATCTACAACCCCACTTGTGGGACTCGAACCCAGAACTGTCGGTTTTGTATCAACGCTCAACCTATGGACGACTGAACAAGCATCCAATGGTGTTAATGTCTAAATTTAATCACAGACGTCTTTTATTTGGACGAAACGGCCGTCCAGTACTTCCAGATTCCTCAAGGAAGACCAACAATCTTCACAACTCTATAGTGAAAATAGCTTTTACTATTTTTATGAGTGTGACATTGACCAACTAATATCATAGTATTCATATTAGTCAAGTATAAGATGAACGACTATCAGAGCAAAAAATCGATAAGAATTTCTTAATTTCGGTCATATTGTCAAATACAGACAATTTCGATTCAAACATCACAGAGAAAAACATGAACCTCAAGTTATTTGAAATTAAATTATGTTAAAGTATCAACACATAATTATTATAGCTGTTTAGTTTGATTGTATATCTTTTATTAACCATTTCTAGCTCTTGTATCCGACACAAAACAACAAAGGAAGATGAAAATGACGAGCAGCCTGCGAAGCAGTACTTCTCGATATACACAAGGGAGAAAACAACATCCTCCGATACAATATAACATGCGCCAAACAAATCACACTTGATGGAGAAGCGCTGAAAGAAGTGGGGACCTATACATATCTGGGCAGCATAATTGATGAACAAGATAGATCTGATGCAGATGTAAAGACATGGATCAGCAAAGCAAAAGCAGCATTTCCACAAGTGAAGAACATCTGGAACTCAAAACAACTATCAACCGACAACTAAGTCAGAATTTCCAATACAAACGTCAAGACAGTTCTATTGTATGGAGCAGAAAGTGAGAGAACCACGAAAGCCATCATCTACAAGCGATTATTAACAGTGGCCTACGCAAGATACTTTTTATCCGTTGGTGGAACTTCATCAGCAACAACCTACTCTGGTGGAGAACAAACCAGCTTTTAGGCGAGGAGGAAATTAGGAAAAAGACACACTGCAGAAATCGCCGAAATGAATTACGAGGCATTCCTCAGGACTAAAGGTAAGGAGGCAAATCGAAGTCTGCATTGCTCCGATAATCAGAGACAGACATGAAAAAATGAATAACTCTTGGATATAACGGAAAAGGAAGGCACATGACAGAGTAGGCTGAAGAATACTGGTCGGCGGTCTATGCTTCATTAGAGGTAACAGGTATAAGTAATTAAGTAATTATCCATATTAGTTAACAAGTACCTAATAAAACTGCTTTTTAATCTTCAAATAAAAAAAGAAACTATTAGCATTTAATATTTACTCTCAATGAATAACAAACGTGAACCTGTATAATAACGATTATAATGTTACATAAATTCTTGATAGATATATCCATCTAGATTTTACCTGTATTCTTCAACATCAAAATACTGATAGAAAGCTTACTTAACTAGAAAACTAATTTTTCTGTTAACAGGAGAGCCTTTCCATAAGTTGAAGACTTAAACTGAAAGTGAAATCGATTGCAGACACCAGATGTTGTATGGATAACATTAAATTATTACGAAATATCTTGTTATAGGCATTGCTGTTAAAGTCGCATTAATTAGGCTCCATGACACGTCATCATTATTTGATAAAGTTCCACTGCAACAAAACTTTACAACTCAGTTTATTCATTTACCTATACTCTCTTTATTAGTAAAGGGCACATTTAGAGTTCTGCATCAATTTTACAGTTGGAATCACAAACTAATTGTATGTATGGTAGATTATTTTACAGTAATTGGAAGCACAGCCACCGCATCTCATACCAGGATGAAACTATTATTCATTGATTTCCAGTTTTAAATGATTTTCAACGATTTGACTACGATCATTTCGTGATTACAACTGTGAAAATATACAAGTTTTGCTTTTACTAGTTAAATTTCAAACATTTCATTGTAAACGAAAGCAAAATAAGTAGTAATATTTCTGTGAGCTATTGATATGTAATTCAGTAATATATTTATCATTTGTTAATATGAATTTCGCAATCACCGTATCTCGAGAAAACGATTTCGAAATTTACATGATAACTGACAACCACTTTTGTTATTATTATTATTATTATCTGTCAAAGTAGCAGATAAACCATGGGAAAAGTAAAACATCTTTTATGTAATACGCAACTAAGTAGATATTCTGATGAATTCACAGTAAAATAATTTGGGTCTAGCACTTTTCACTTAATGAACTGATTGTCACAGAATTTCTATGTTTTGACTAGCAAAGTTTATTCAGATTTCTCCTGTCGTTTCATCTGAAATAACTTGCTTGCTAAGGACCACTAAAGAGACAGATCACAGACTTTTTACTGAATAAATTCTAATCATGATAAACATGAGATATTTCAGTTAGAGTTATGAAGATAGTTATTTATTACTGAAATAATGAATCGATCATTGTTAGACCACTATTAGAAACTTGCAAGCACTACTAGGCCGTTTCGTCCTGGTATGGGACTCATCAGCAGTCGTGGAGGATGCGCCCTAGATTGATCAGAGTTATACATTATCACAGCTGGGTGCCGACCAGTTGTCCAGAGATTAGGCGTTCGCGCGCAAGACCTAAGGTCCTGGGAGTCGTGGATGAGCACTACTGATGAGTCCCATACCAGGACGAAACTGCCATGTAGTGGTTCCAGATTTCTAATGGTAATCTAACAATGATTGATTCATGATTTCAGTAATAAACTTGAGATAAATAAGAATGAAGAAAAATAATGACGTTCACTTGAGACAAAGAGTGAGTTGAAGTTGAAGATTTAAACCCCTTCTTGAAGGAAGTGTGTTAACAGTGATAGGTTCAATGGAAGACTTGGAGGTTTAGTCCTTGTAGGTAAGTTTCGAAGAACAGGACAGCTGCCCATTCTTTCCTAGTTTTAATTTGTTGTAAGCAATCATAGTATATCATACTTCAACGGTATTTTGTTTATAAAAATGATTTTCTACGCTCTTTTATTACCAAATGTTAAGGCAGCTGAAGTGTAGATTTAGAAAAGAATGTCATCAAATAAGTAAGATCAAGTTTTGCACGTTTTCGTATTGTACTAACGTGAAAATGTTATTTTCCATACGGTAACCAGTATGGATAGATTTCGTATCATAACATTTAAAGGAATGAGCAAAGAGATCCTACCCAATATTCTTTTAGTGTATTTTTGAAACACGTATGTAAAATCAATGCCGTATGATAGCTATATACTTATGAAACGTAGCATAACTCTAATTCATAGAGGAAATAAGTGAATATCGAGTTAGGAGACTTGTCCATCAATAGGTAGCTCATCTGCTTTTCAATGTTAAATAAATATACTGTATCAAGCATTTTCGAGCATTTCGCCATTCAGTTACTAAATAAGTGAGTTGTAAAAGAACATCTTATGTCACTCAGGATTTCATTTTACGTCATATCTTCCACTTTTCCACATTGTATGGTAAATTGGGATTCACTACAGTGTTGTATTCACAAACGATACATTTAGAGGGCTTTAGTTGTTTGAAATAAAATCCCTAGATAAAGTTATACTCCTAAATGTAACACTCACCTGGTAAAATGCTCAAAACTATTAGATATCGCACTTTTATGGAACTCTGAAACAAAAGAACAGAGGACCTCACATGCATTGTATGTTTACCCAGTTTCAGGACTTACAAATCTCTTTCCGATTACTAGTAGCATGAATGATCACAGGGATAAAATTTAGGAAAATTTATCATAAATATCATCTAAAGGGAGAATGTAAACAGTTGTGTTTATACTATACGATAACTGTGTGTACTATTCTAAAATTACATATGAGAATAGTGAATCACAGAGCAATACATGACAAGTATAAAGAGCTATGCATATTTCAGGCCAATTAGTAAGATTTCATTTTTGTATTTATTGTAAATAGTTGATAATTACTACTTTGGTAATTAGATAATTGCGATAGGGCAAAAATATAACTAGAAAGTGGAGTATTGTCTAAAATACCTTGTATGGTTCTAGCCCGATTTATCAAAAAACATCATCAAAATACTATGAACATTATTTTACGCCCCGAAAATTAACATCTATGCACAATAAAACGCGATCATTTGATAACAGTGAAAATGCATTTAATTCTATTGTGGTGCGCGCTACTTATAAGTAGTATATGACGCGAGTGAACATGTAATGTCTGGAAGCAGAAGATGAGAGAAGATCGAGAAAGGAAGAGTGGGAAAACAATGGAATTTGTATGAAACGCATGAATAGTGAAATGTCAGACAATGGATTGAAGATTTGCAAATTAACCGTTTACGATATGGTTTTCCTATTTTACTGAGTAACTCTATAATTTGCGGTAAATTAAATTCGGTTGGCCTCACCTGTGTTCTCCTTCACTACACTATGAGCGCCTAACGTACATCTCATTTGATAGATAGGTAATGGGAAACGCGTTAAAGTGCAAAAAGCTAAGCATTTAAATCCAATACGTTCAATAATCCCACTGTACTCCGATCGATAGAATTGATTTGAAATCAAGGATTAGGTATTCTCATTCAGTCATTCCAAACTGAAATCTTTATGTACAGGTATGATTAAACCGAATAATCATTATTGATGTTACTGTTGGGGATGTTTGATCCCCAGAACTTGCTTCATAAATATCTTTATTTTGGATTTTATTTCATGGACCGATCAGTTGACCTTGAGATCACATTTCCCACCAGGAAAAGCCTTGGCTGTGACTAGTCACTGTGTTATTTTAGTGTGCTATTTTTGTGACTCTAACAAGGACGTCTCTATGGAGTATAAATAAACGCGATTTGTGTGCTTGACATCATTTTGCTTGCTAGGTGTTTGTAGAATACACTTTCTACGCTATATCAAGACTTTTGGTTAGTCATCGGATCAGAGTACCCTACCTGGAAGCTGGTGCAATATCTCGTTCTCGTTATTCGACTAAGGTGAACCCGTAATAGTTTCAAGCATAGCAAGTGATGAGCATAACACTTACTGATGATAATGATGTCATATTTATCAATAAAACTGTTTAGTGTATATGATAAGCTGAATCAAATATAGTTGATGTACCGAATTAAAACACATAAGAAACGTTTGATTGATTTTATTCCGTGTTGCATTGATCAATAGTTTCAGTAAACCGACATTTTACTGATCACTTCTTTTCACGGAATGAAAGAGAAGACTGTTTACACTTCACAAGTGTTTTTATGTCCATTTACTTCATTATAAAAATAATCTTTTCCGCATTATTTTCTGTTGGTTGTAGCAAAAAACAAATGAATCATGATATTGTATGTTATTTTGATGAAGCCAAATATCAGGATTGATTTGAATTTGATTCCTTCAAAGTGACGAACATTCATGTGAAGTTTACAATGTGATTAATCTTTTAAATTAATGTTTAGTATGCCTTGTATGGTAGTAATTCAAATATTTCACCTTGTTTAATTGTCAGCTTGTAAATGGTGTCAAAGGAAACTTGATGTTTCGTATAGTTTGTATTTGATAATTCAAACAAATATAACTTTGTACCCCCAAGGAAGCATATGCCGCTGATCAGCATTCTACAACGTACTCTGTCCTGGGCATTCCTTTATAGTTCTGTCCAACTACTTTTCGTTCTATTCACCAATTCTCAGCGTCATGTGTTCCTTGGCCTTCTTCCTCTTTTCCGTTGACCTTGAGGATTCCGGGTATAGGTTTGCCTTGTGACGCAGTTGGATGCTTTTCTCAATGTGTGTCCTATCCACTTCCAGTATTTCTTCTTCCATTTTCTCTCCCATCGTAACTTAGTTCTGATGGCGTCTGGCCAACTGATCCGAAGTGTTTTAAGTAGGTGAGTGTTAATGAACACTTGTGCTTTCTGGATGATAGCCTTTGTAGTTCTGCAAGTTTCCGCCCCTAATATATAAGTTAATCATAATCATAAGACTGAATACTTTTTCATTTATACGATTTAATTTAATTACGAACAACTAATGTATCAGAATAACATGAATTCCTTTTTTTTTCATAGATTCTCATTAGCTCGTTACAACGTAAACAGAAATAGTATTATTTAATGAAAAATTAACTTACATACTTTACATCATTACATCGGAAAAGTTCTCACCAAAGAAGATTAGTGGAAAGAGTAATAAATATGGAAATACCATGGGAAACACTAGTAAATTTTACGTCCTTTGTTTATTGATTATATTGAAGGACTTTGAAACAATCACATCATGGGTACTACCAAATGGATGAAGTGCGATTGCTCTACTGAAAACATGTGCTCAGAGATGCGGGCGCAAACCCTCCCATCTGCTCTTCTTATGTATAGGCTTTAACATATACATCCAAAGTAGTGGATACAACTGGATGATTGATAGGTTTAAGAAGGTTGAATAATAATTTAGACAAAGAATTATGTTACCTTACCTCCGCCTAGAGCTCTTCTAAGGTAACTGTCGGTCGTATGCTTTAATAAATAAGGAGGGTTGATCATGAGGTTAGCAACCCCATCTCGTTTAGAAAAAATGACCTTGTTAAAAAAAATGGCTAGCCAGCTAAACATGTGGTTTCTCCTATATTTTATTTATGAGTATACACATAATAAAAGCAATAAAATCAGCCTAACTATGCATGTCAACATTCGTGAATATTATTACTGCTATCGTGTGCCATATGATTGAAAGATATTTCCGTTTTGTTGTGTAATGTAATTTTATGCAACGCAAATTGTCTTTACGCGATCATAAATATACATATATATATACGTTTGTTTACTGTATTTCTCTGTATAACTGAAATGTTCTAGTTACCTAAGAAATGGTCTTTTTTTTCCAGTTATACGTGTACAAACAATAAATGTTCTTGAAAATTATTTACTATCATCCATCTTTGAGTCAGTTATTGGATGTTTGTTTGGAGAACATCTTGGGATGTATTCTATTGTAATATTCTCTTCCAAAGCTTACTATGATGTAAGCGAAAAGATAATCGAACTTTAACATATACTATAGTCTAGTTAATTTGTGTTATTATGACGATTATCAGTAAAAGCTAGATCTGTAAGACCTAGAATTTAAGTATCATCAATTACCGTATTTTTTAAATACTTAAAAGTATTTGTTTTATCTTGTTAAAATGAGTTTTTTCTTTTGGAATCATGAATTGATCAATGTTAGAACATCATTAGAAACCAGGAAGCACTGGACGGCTCTGGAGTTTACTCCTGTACGGGTATGAAGCACTGCACACCGAAGACACTGGATATGGTTGTGGTAGACCATGAAATGATCAAAGTTAAGCATTTACACTGTTGGATTACGGTTCAGTGATCCAGAGGTTAGAAGTTTGAGTGAAAGATAGGAGGTCCTGGTTTAGAATCTTGCGAGTAGCGGGAGTTGTGGATGCGCACTAGTGACGAGTCCCATACCGGGACGAAACAGCCGTCCTGCGCTTCTAGATTTCTAATGGTGGTCATGGTTTTAAAAAGTAACTCAACAATCCCCCACGCGCATCACGTAAAATGATATTTCCCCTAATTAGACAAAACTAGCATCAAATTTATTAATTTTGAGCCGGTTATTTCCAATCGACATCAGTTTCTACTTCACCGAGAATTTCGAGGGCTAAATAACAACTAACTACTCACATAATATTCACCTAATAACGCACCACGTTTTTTGTCAGCTAATCTCTTTTCGATGTCCCTGAGGAAAAAAATTCATAAGTGATAGTTTGTGTCATTTTGAACAAACACTTTTAGTTGGAAAAATTTTCATATTCATGTTTTACGTTTGTCTTGTAAAACGTTTGATTTATGAATTGAAATTTTCAAATAAACTCTGTAAAATCCTACGTTACAATTTTGAGAATAATATGCAGAATGCAAGTTTCATCCTATTCATTACTCGTCAGCTGAATGTGTACTTGCACGGTAGGTTTAATGGTTACCAAAACACTCAATGCGTTGTCCAGTGAGTGAAAGAGACTGGTTTAATAGAAAAGGTTTTTATTTTAGAAACAATTATACCAGTAACTGTTTTACTGGACTGTTTATTTAACTGAACTGGACACACCTAATTTCCGTTCGTCTCACCTTTACATGGCTTATTGTTGTGCGCTTACAGTAGTTTCACCTGTATCCTTTTTGGCACACAAAATCATTTGTGTGCGCTTAGAAAAAATTAGCTATAAGAGAGTAAGTAGTACATTAAACATTCTATACATTACAATTTTAAAATGCAAAACTGTGAAAAATGACTACTAATTATCTCATTTTGGTTTTAATTATGTGGATTGTTTTCGTCATCACCTTTTTTTTAACATTTTTTTAATAATCACGCGTTTTCATCAATAGTATTACAAACTACCAGTTGATTTTCGAAAAGTTTTAATTTTTCTAAGTGGTTTAGACATTAAATAAATATTTGAATACTGATATAAATTAATTAAAAGATAATTACTTCTGATGTTAGCTATACCTTTTAGCTTTTTCTTCAAAGTGTTTGCTAATCGGATAAAATGACACTTGATTCGGAGAAAAATTTAAAAAGACACAACACATTACATTGAAATGTTGCTTTGAAATCATGGATCGATCAACGTGTTAGACTTGCCTTTAGTTGTAACCTGAAAGTACTGGGTGGCTGTTTCGTCCTGGTATCGGACTCGTCAGTAGTGTGCATTCACGACTCCCGCTACTCTCAGTTTTCGGAGCCAGGACCTTCAGTCTTGCACACAAATGCGTAATCTCTGAACCAATGAGCTGGCATCCAGCGAGGTTAATATCAAACTTCGATCAAGCCGCAGTTTCATTCATTGTCTTCGGTGAGTACTGCTTCATATACAAACAAGGTTGAACTCCACTAGTCACGAATTCCGACAACAAATCAGAGAGACTTCCATACGGAGCTAGTCACTAGTGAGCACATGATAATTTTCCTAAGAGATCTGTGGAGATAGATGAGTTAAATTGGTCGTTTCATGATTTTAAAGTAACTCAACATTCTCCACAACCCCAGAAAATTAATTCTTTCACAAGTTCCCTATGAATCGGGATTACAGATGATTGTTAATTTATACTGAACTTTATCATACGATTGACCAGTTTATTACGTTTTTTTATTATTTCGCAAGGGGATAGTAAAAATAAAACTATAAAGCTGAGATTCAAAACAATAAACTCTTGTTGTATAGAAGTTTATTGTTCTGGATAACTACTATTCAGAAGCACGTAAAACCAAACACTAATCAACGCATTCTCTATATTCAAATGTAATAAGATATTGAACAGATTAAATAACAATTTAACATACTGAAGAAGTAAGAATTAAGTTTATAAAGTGAACGATTAGTAAATGAAATAACGAACTAGTGGCTTTTAACCTTGCTATGTAGTTCAATTTTCGGAATAGTCTTGGTTAAACTATGATTGAAAATCGGGAATCATCAGTGATTTGTCTGTTTTTGGGATGTTAGATCCCCAGAAATGCCTTAATTTTGGATTTCACGTTTGCGAGCGTGGGCTGATCAGTTGACCTTGAGGTTTCATTTCCCACCAGGAAAATCCATGACTGTGATTGGCTGCTGTTTCATTTTAATGTGCTATATTTGTTACCGTCCCAAGGACGTTTCTATGATGTATAAATAAACGAGATTTATGTGCTTGATTGTATTGTGATTGTTGAGTGTTGTAGAATAAACTTTCTACGCTTATCAAGACTTCTGTTTTGCTGTTTAGGATTCAAGGTAGCCTACCTGGACGCTGGTTCATTGTCTCGTTCACGTTTATCGACTCGTAATCGCTTCAAGCATACCCTAGTGACGAACTTAACATTTCTCATCCTAGCATATGAATTATCATGACCTTAGTAGGAATCATATCCAAGATTAATATTTTAGATCAGTGAGTTTAGCACCACCGATCATTGAATGCGCACATAAATACATTTTTGAAAGTGTGCATTCTCTTACTATTATAAAAGAAAAAAATCACAATCTCTAACTTTAAAAGACTGACAGACATCAAGTGCATAACTTAATAATGCGTTACCATTATAAAATTAACTTTTATTGAATTAAGTAATTATATCATGTGAGAAGAAAATAATGTCAACTTATTAATAAGCGCTTATAAGATGAGAACATGCCTGTCGATCAAAGCTTAATAATTTGGAATACAGACTTTAACAGATAATATGTTACTATAAATAAATACTGAAAAAAAGAATATCGTTTTTGGAATTAATAATAATTATGTTCAACCAATTTTTTTAGGAACAAATAAGTTCTTCTTAATATTATAGAATTATGGAGATCAGTGGTTTTTACGCGCTGAAATCATCAGTCAATCATTGTTAGACCATCATAAGGAAAAATTGCACTATTTGTTCACTATCTCTTCGTGAGGAAATTGTTGGAGTTCTAGTAAGAAGACATGACCAGTGGAGTTCAGCCCTGTTTTGGATGCAGGCAGTGACTAACGAAAACAAATGAGTGAGGTAGCGCAAAATCCTTAAATCGATCAGAGTTAAACATTAACATCGTTGAATGCCGGCTGAGTGGTCCAGCGATTAGGTATTCAAGCGCACGACGGAAGGTTCTGGGTTCGAATCCTTCGGGCAGCAGGAGTTATGGATTCGAACTGCTGCAGAGTTTCCCACTAGGATGAAACGGCTGACCAGTTTTTTCACGTTTCTAAAAGTGATCTAACAATGACTGGTTGATGATTTCAGTATGTAAAATCAATTAAATTTTCAGAAGCATCATAGTGTGAAAAAACTCCAAAACTTATCAACCTGTAGAATACAACTGATACAAGTAGTCAATAAAACATATTCAACTGTAAAGTAATATTTATTTTAGAAACATAACCAATAGTCACTGAATGTATTCAATTGAGTGTAATTCAATCCTTTTATAATTTCACTGATAAATCATCACTGTGTTTTTTAAATTAGATGAAGTCCATAGATAGAAGAGTAAAGTGTTCCTATCGTTCAGTGGTCTAACGGTTAGGGCGTTCGCGCACAGTACCGATGGTCCTGGGTTCGAATACTGCGGGGTGCAGGAGTTGTGGATGCGCACTGCTGATGAGTCCCATACCAGGACGAAACGGCCGTCCAATGCTTCCAGGTTTCTAATGGTGGTCTAACAATGATCGATTCATGGTTACAAATAAAACTTAACAATCTTCACAACAACCCCGCAATGTTCCTCAATTAGCCAGATCATAACATCTGCACTTTATATTCATCTTAAGCTAAAACATATTCTAGACCTTCTGATAGAAAAAAAAAGCTACTAACATATCTTAGAAAAGTCAGTTGATAATAACTTCGATTTTTGGCGATTAACTTTTATATAGGACATGAATTTCTGTCATGAATAATCGTTTACATTTGAAATAAGATAAACTGTTGGGGATGTTAGATCACCAGAACTCGCTTAATAAATATCTTTATTCATTGACTGATCAGTTGACCTTGAGATCACATTTCCCGCCAGGTAAAGCCTTGGCTGTGATTGGTTACGGTGTCATTTTAGTGTGCTGTTTTTGTGACTCTCCCAAGAACTTCTCTATAGCGTGTTAATAAACGCATTTTGAGTGATTGGATTCATTGTGTGCTAGCTGCGTGTTTGTAAAATACATTTTTCTACGCTATATCAAGTCTTCTTGCTGATTTGATTTGGTCAAGGGATCAGAGTAGCCTAAGTGGACGCTGGTTCATTGTGTTGTTCTCGTTATTCGACTAAGGTGAACTCGTAATAGTTTTAAGCATACCTAGAGACGAGCGTAACAATAACCATTTTATTATGTCTACTAATTTTTCAAAAATTTTTTATAATTAACATACATTGAATATTATTTTAAGTAAGTGTAAAAAATACAAAAAAAGAAAATCAATAAAGTTAACCTTGAAATTATTGTCAGACCACCAATAGAAACGCAGAAGCACTGTACGGCTGTTTCGTCCTGTTATGAGAAGCATCAGCGATGTGCGTCTACCACTCACAGTATTTGAATACAGGACTTTCGATTTATCAGAATTTCACAAATCCTATAATACAATCTTTTTTTGTTTTATTTACGTACCACTTAATATGATGATGAAGACATGTGAAAGTAACCAATTTTTTTTGGAAAGAAAAACGCAGTTAAAACTATTTGTTCACATATGTTCATGTTTGTATGTACATATGTTATGTATGCGTAATGTGAATAGATAATTTTCACTGGAATTAATTTGTAGAAATTTAGCTTGTGTTCTATATATTCATTCATCTTTCATTTTGAATTAATCCTTAAAAAAAAGTTGTTGGACTCAATAAATGAATTTGTCACACTATACACACACCCACACACACATAGATGCCTAAAATGTAAGCATTGATTAGTCCTTATTTCTTTTCTAATTGAAGCAGTTTTTTCATGAGAAAAAAAATATATTACTTAAATTCACATTGTCATTTGGATCTTGATGAAAGAGAACGAGGGAGGGAGAGAGAGAGAGCGCGCGCGCGATAAATACAACATGCTTAAAATCATACAAAATAATTTTGACAGATATATAATTTTTTTTTAACAACACAAAAAATACAAAATCTAATCACATTTGATCATGTAAAAGTATTTGCATAGATATCTAAATCTATGTGTTGTTGTTGTTGTTGCTTTTTTTCGATCAGTTAATTAACGATAACTTATGACTTATCCACTATTGTGAATTAATTGAAGTCAAACTTAGACACCATCACTGAATGTTAAATTCTCGCAGATATGCAACAAAATTTTGAGCTCAATTCTCATTGAGGGGTTGTTAATGTACTGTGCTAAGGATTATTATACTGGGACGAAGCTGCTATCTAGTATTTCCTTGTTTTTGATGTTTATTAAACTAAGATTTATCCATGACGTTAAGTTTAAGATCTCATTTTGATAAACTTGTAAACTGACACAAACTAAAAGGTGGTAGCTTGATGAGTGAGCACAACGGTATGTAGATTGTTGCGTTTCATTGAAATCATGAACTGTGATCAATGTTAGACCACCATTGAAAACTTGGAAGCAATAAACATTGGATTTGTTTAAGTATGAAATCCCTCAGCCATGTGGATCAACATCTCTGTGATTCGGAAATCGAAAAAAAGCGGCTCTGGTCTAGCATGAACGTTGAAATTCTAGACTACTAAGGCGGTATCCAATGTTATTCATGTCTAACTCCAATCAATTCGCGGTAGTGTTCAGCCTAAATACGTTTCTTGAAGTGGGTAACTACCTCACACATTTTATGAATTACTACTCTCTGGTCGCAGCTTCTCAATGGAATACCAGAAGAAACGTATTGGAGCCAGTCACCAGTGACAGTTTAAAACCTAGTTCATTTTGGTGAATCTAATTAAGCTGAAACCTTTTCATAGTATTATAGTATCTGCAAATTATTCAACTTACTTAAATAAAGTATTTATCTTTTACCTGTGATAAAGCTGTTAATGATGGATAACTGTTTCGTTAATGTTTTAATCTCAGTATAATAACAATGAACGTTAATTTCTTATTGATATTCTTCAAGCGGAAGTAAACAAGCTTATCTTTGCCTTAGAAAAACAGTTTGATAACTAAATTACAGTGAGTCACTTTGATTATTTTGAAAACTTTTAAAAGTTGCGAATTTTTAATTATATAGTTAAAAAAGGTTTCTGTAATGTCTAAAATCGATCCGTTGGCAGGTTGATTGATTTGACTAAGAATTAATCACATATATAAACTATCTGATTGAAGTTTCACTTGAAAATAAAACAATCTCAATGTTTCGAATGGATTCACTTATTTCTTCCAAAAGAAGAAAACGTTTTTTTATTCTAAACAAAGCTGCCTTAGTTACTTTTAGTACAATGAGTTCCGTTTATCGGATGCGAAACAATAATCTTTTCAATTAGCTTTATAATTTGTAAACTTATTCACATAAATACCTTGTTTTACTTGAAAATGTGATAAATGTCTCGTTGGTAAGACTTATATCGTGGTGGTGTTTCGTTCTCTGGCCTGGATGTTTTGGTTGTGGAGCTTTCATTCTTCTTCTGAACAACATCATCAGCACAAACTTGAGATAGAAGTGACGCATTCGAACTTCAGGTCAAACGTGGCGAAATTCGAATGCTTCAGTTCTATCTCAAGTTTGTGCTAATGATGTTGTTCAGAAGAAGAATGAAAGCTCCACAACCAAAACACATCCAGCTCAGAGAACCAAACGCCACCACCACAATCATCCACCTGAGCTACAAATTTTCTCCACCATCTCAAGAATTATATCCTTAAGAGCCTGGTATTAAAAATACGAGTGATATGAATTCTTCCAGACATCCAACATGTTTACCTACGAAGGATACAATACACGTTTTACAAGCAAAGAAAATTTGTACAAGATTTTTTCCTCATTGGTTTACTTACCTACTTACTCTTGTGACCCCTAATGAAGTATCAGCCGGCAACCGGCGAATTATATTTCTGCTTAGCAGTATCATTTTAGCGGGGTTACATTTCTACAGGATGGGGTCATTAACCCCATGACCAACTCTCCTCCTTTATCCGGGCTTAGGATCGGCAGTAACCCTACAAGGGCTCCAAACTGAATTACTGATTCCCTCTAGTTTAAAAAAAGTAATTCTTGAACTTATGTCATTTAGTGAAGATATACCATAGTCATTCATATTCAATTGAGACATATTCGCCGCCTGCTTTCAATGACTATTTTGTTGATACTAATTCACCTGTCGATCATACTTATAACGTGAAAATTGTTTTTACTTATACAATTTGTTTCTGAAAAAAATTCACATGAAAGAATTATATACAAGAGTTTTACTAGTATGTAAATTTTGCATTCAAAGTAAGTTTTGCTTACATGGTAAGAATATTTAGAAGTGTAAAACAGAATAGGTTAACTTCTTTTAGTTTATTTGATAAATCAGAAAAACAGACTTGCAAAAAAGATTTTTTTATAAGTTTGGTCCTATAGCAAGAATGGAAAAACTATATCTAAGACAGTCAGTATGCATTGTGGAGATTGCTTGGTTGCATTTAAATCACAAATTGATTAAAGATGAACAATTATTGAAAACCGTGAAGCACTGAAAGACCTATTCGCTGCAGTACAGAACACCGCATTAGTGCGTATTCTTGGTGTTACAAGCGATAGCCGAGACCGGAACCGTCAGTCTCGCTCAATCAAGCTTAACTTCTAGCGACAAGCCATGACTGGTGAAGCTAACCCGTGTTGGGTGTGAGAAAGGCATTCAATGGGAACAGTAGGAGATGGACACGAAATATAGTGGATTGACTGATGTTAGATATAGATATCGTTCAGTATCAACTCGGTTACTTTGGGGGTTGTGTTTGCGCGCGAAATCATAGGCCCTGAGCTCGGTTTCTTGTTGGGGAGTCTTGGATGCCCACTTTAGAGGAGTCCCATGTCGGGGCGAAACGGACTTTCAATACTTTTAGGCTGTCATATGTTGTTTCCTCCGATAAGCCCATTCTTTATGTCTGGGTTGAAGATGTCAAAAAATTCTCCTTTAAAGTATGACATAGTTCTTGATAAACTCTGACAAAACCAAAAGGAAAAGTGAAAATTTGGTTGTGTTTCTTTGTCAGATGAAATTTAACATAAGACAGGCAAAACCTTTGAATTACTAGTCATTTATATTTGATCTAAAAGAACGTTTTGCATTGAACAATTTCTCAGAGAATTTTAAAATTGGATCACTGGAGTGATCACCATGTTAATGAGTTTTAAAAATAATTCTAACAGTCTGTATTTCAACATCCAATTTTTAGATTTAACTTACATACACGGTTTCAAGTTAGATTTTATTAGATTTTCGGGAAAAAACAAATCTATTTAATGAGGCAAATTTTAACTGAGAATTTCGAAAATACATCTCAAGTATTTCCGATACTTATTAGCCGTCAAAATATTACAGACCGTATTGAACTTGCTTCAATTGTACTCAGATCATGACGTCACACTAAATGAATTCTAAATTTTGCTAGCTCTCAAAGTACTACTTGTTAAATTATGTCTGGTTTTATTTTTTTTCCTAAACATTTCAGAATACTTGTGAATAATTTCTTAGTTCGAATAAAGACGTGAAACTTATGGTATGATTTTTTCGTTCACACATTTACAAATTTGAAATCATAAACCAATCAATGGTAGACTAATATTAGGAACCTGAAAGCACTGGACGGCCGTTTCTTTCTGGTCTGGGACTCATTAGCAGTTCGCATTCACTGCTCCCGGTTGTGTGCGCGAACGCTTAACCACTAAATCACCAAGCTGGTATCTAACATCTAACTTCTACTAATACACGGTTTTGAGCTACTACATACACTGTCTTCGATAGTCATTGTCTACACACGAACAGGCTGAACTTCATTTCTCACGACTTTCCAATAGAACTCGAAGAAGACTCCTCATGGAGCTAGTCATTAGTGAGTATAGGTAGTTGCATTACGGGAGACTTGCTCCGTGAGGAATCTTCTCCGAGTTCTAGTGAGAAGTCGTGACCAGTAAAGTTCAACCTATTCGAGTGTAGACAGCAACTACCGAAGACTTTGTATGAGGTTGCGCAACTCCATGAATCGATCGAAATTAGACATTAACATTGTTAAACACCGGCCCAGTGGTTCAGAATTTAGGCTTTTATGTGCTAGACCGAAGCTCCTGTGTTCGAACCTACGAGGTGCACGAATAGTGGATGAGCAGTGTTGATGAGTTCCAGACCACGAAGAAACTGCCGTGTAGTGCTTTCAGGTTTCCAATGGTGGTCTAACACTGATCGATTCACGATTTCAAATGTGTAACTTAACAATCTACACAATAGCTTAATGTTTACATATTTGTCAATCTGTCGTTTTATTATACAATCTACCAGTTCTTCATTCAATCCGTGTGCTGCTTAATGAAAAAGAAATATATATTACAAATCGCAAAGTAAGATTCTACGATAGAACACAACATGCGTCAATCAAATCACGCTTGATGGAGATTCTTTCGAGGACGTTGACACCTTTACATATCTGGGCAGTATCATCAACAACCAAGGTGGATCTCATGCAGATGTGAGGGCGCGAATCGGCAAAGCAAGGCTGCATTTTTACAATCGAAAAATATCTGGAACTCCTAAAAGATGTCAATCAACACCGAAATCAGGACTTTCAATACAAATGTCAATGCAGTCTCACTGTATGGAGCGGAAACTTGGAGAACTATGAAACCCATCATCCAGAAGATACAAGTGTTTATGAACAGTTATCTACGCGAAATAACTCGGATCCGTTGGCCAGACACCATCAGCAACAACTTACTGTGGGAGAGAACAAACCAGATTCTAGTTGAGGAGGAAATCGGGAAGAAGCAGTGGAAGTGGATAGGACACACATTACGAAAAGCACAAGACTAGCCCTCACGTGGAACCCTCAAGGTCAAAGAAAAAAAGGAATGCCAATGAACACATTACGCCGAGAAATACAGAAAGACATGAGAAGAATGAACAAACATTGGACAGAATTGGAGAGGGAAGCCCAGGACAGAGTTGGTTGGAGAAAACTGGTCGGCGGCTTATGTTCCATTGGGGGGTAACAGGCGTAAGTAAGTAAAGTAAGTAAGCACAAATCGCAACATTGTTCATTTAACCAGATCGCATGGTTCTATTTTATATACCTGCTTTTCTTTATACACCAAAATAAAATATAAATCGATTTTGTAATTTATTGTGTACATTATTTTAGGTGCAACAACAATAAACGTGTTCTTTTTTTAAAATTTAAGATGAACATTAGGAATACAAACATTTCTTCGATTACAGTTTATTTTTTTATTGTCTTTTATTGTCTCACTAGTTGATATTATAATATAATATAATATAATATAATTGAACTACCATGTACTTTCTTTTTGTGTACAGACATTTTTTTAATGCATCAAGTGTATTCTCTATGTGTAATTCATTTGGAACAATGTAAGCAAGCTTTATTAATGTAGATAAATATATACTACTATATAAGATAAAAACCTAGATTGAAAACAGATCGATCAATTGAACAGAAGTGGATGTACATTTGAATTATTATTCAAATTCCAATGTATTACCTCCACCACTTGTTCAATACTACTACTACTACTACTACTACTACTACTACTACTACTACTACTACTACTACTACTACTACTACTACTACTACTACTACTAACTACTACTACTACTACTACTACTACTACTACTACTACTACTACTACTACTACTACTACTACTACTACTACTACTACTACTACTACTACTACTACTACTACTACTACTACTACTACTACTACTACTAACTACTACTACTACTACTACTACTACTACTACTACTACTACTACTACTACTACTACTACTACTACTACTACTACTAACTACTACTACTACTACTACTACTACTACTACTACTACTACTACTACTACTACTACTACTACTACTACTACTACTACTACTACTACTAACTACTACTACTACTACTACTACTACTACTACTACTACTACTACTACTACTACTACTACTACTACTACTACTACTACTACTACTACTACTACTACTACTACTACTACTACTACTACTACTACTACTACTACTACTACTACTACTGTGTAGTGAAGGAGAACACGGGTGAGGGCAACCGATTTGTATTTATCGAAAATTACAGAGTTACTCAGTAAAATAGGAAAACCATATCGTAAACGGTTAGTTTGCAAATCTTCAGTCATCAATCCATTGTCTGACATTTCACTTATTCATGCGTTTCATACAAATTCCATTGTGTTCCCACTCTTCCTTTCTTGATCTTCCCTCATCTTCTGCTGCCAGACATTACGTTTACACTCACGTCATATACTACTTATAAGTAGCGCGCACCACACTACTACTACTACTACTACTACTATTACTAATAATAATAATAATAATGATAATTTGCTAGTGTAAACTAATCGTTTCATGTTTTGATTAGAATATTGTGTTAATTGCAGAGTGAGTGATTTAACCATTATTATAAACAGAACAAATGATGATTTGAGATTTTTAAAATAGCCTGAAAATTTATTGAATAAGCGAGATTACACTACTGATCGACAGAAATGTTTTAAAATTTCTTTAAATGAACTTACAATATATTCTATTCTACTGTTAACAAGATGTATATATATATATATATATGTATACATTGTGTCCTATCCCATGTTAGTCTGTCAGTCAGTCATCATTCCTGTCAGACATTGCATATACTCATGTATCGCTACAGTTGTTTATCAAGTCCCAGTACATTCACAGGATGGATCAATAAACCTGAGCCTAAGATATGCAAGTTCAGTATATATATATATATATATATATATATATATATGTATATATATATATATAATAGTACTATAGTAGTAGTAGTATAGTATATTTTTATAGTACGAGACTCCCCAGCAGTGCTCACCCATGATGCAGTTACTGGGGATTCCGTGATAAGTCGCGGCCAGTGGTGTTCAATTCATTTCAGATGTGAGATAGTTACTGGCCGTTTCACCTTATTATAGGACTACTTAGCAGTGCGAGTCTACGACTCTGCAACTAGAAATCGAACCCATAACCTTCGGTCTAGAGCACAAACTCCTGAACTCTAGGTCATTGAGGCGGCATCCAATAAAACGTTTTCAGTAAAGTATTAGACACCTTCCTGATACAAACAGAATCTATATTTTTGAAATACAATAAGTTTATTCCAGTTTTCTATCAAATTAGTAAATGATGTAACGAAAACGAAATCCACCAGCCAAATGTTTGCAGTATGTGCTGAGCCTACAGGGCTTGTCCCAGCTTTCGGACAATGTAATTACCCTTTTCCGCCAGCGTCATTACTCACTTTTCTTTCATCCCTGTCTATTATTCTCTGATATCCTTGGTTGTTTTTATTCAAGTGTGCGTACACGCCTATACCACTGATTGCATGTCTGCTATAATATTACCTGACTTTCAATACTTGGCCATGCCTCATCGAATGGAGTTAGCTCGCTCGCCTCCTCCTGTGCTCTCCGATTCGCATGTACACTTTTCATTCTCATATCTATCCACACGAACGATTGCCTGAAACGAATGCATCCAAATGAAACAGTATTTGGTTTCTTATCACTGCCGTCGCACAAACAGGGTCCGCCCAAGTATGATGTGCACTGAAATTGAAGCGGAGATTTATTTCATAGCACATTTCAACATTTGTCCAAAATGGAGTCCAATCGCGAGCCACTAAAGTAGTGAGCCCTACTTCGAAATCAACTCAGTCACTAATGAACAAGCAAAAAAAAGATAAACCTAATGCCTGAATATCGGATATCAATGATAATTTATCTGTTATAGACAATTTTACCAAGGGTGATATCTAAGATTTTGAAGAATATGCACATTTCCATGCTTCTACCATTTACCGCATTCAGTTGCAACTCTACACAAGTAAACATCCCATTTCTATTTTGTTACATAACTTTCACAAATATCGATTAGCTCTAAGACGATATTCTCATACATAATACATTTAATAAGTAACTAGTCAGTAATAGTAATTTGAATAGAATAATGAATATTCATTTTAGTATTGATAGATATTAAACAATAACTTAATAGATTCAGCATTGGCTTTGATAAAAGAAACCATAATAATGTTAGTTAGTGAGTTAGTTAGTTAGTTAGTCTATTCATTCATACAAACACAGACCCGTTTTGTTTAGCATTGTTTTCAGTAGTATAATATACATGTATATATAAATATATACATATATAGACATAAATGTATATAATATTTTATTAGTCAAATTGTTTTCCATAATGATGATGGTGAACATATCCTACACTTTGTGAAAATTTCAAAACACAACAATCTTTCTTACCATAGTTGATGTGTATGTTTTCATTTGTTACACAAAAATGCTCACTTTCAAAAAATACACTTAAACTACAATAATGTGTGCTACTTACCTATTCATTCACCAATCAATTCATTGTGAAGATGTATTCTGTATTGAATATTACTTTATATCATCATCATCATCATCATCATCAACATCATCATCATTATCTTTATGTAACATTAATAATAGTGATTACTTAAAACACAGAGTATTACTACTGTTCACTTGATTTCTTTGCGCTCATCTCAACCATATTACTTATCATGTAAATAAATAAATTAAATAAATAATTGCCAGCAATTTTCGACAATAGTGAATGAACATTTGTGAGATATATATAATTTATTACTGAATAAATAAATAATATATATTTTTCAATTTTTGATAAAAAGACTGTTGATCATTGAACAATTTGCCAAAGATTGATTGTCTAGGATCTTTACATTGCATAAAAACGCTCCAGTGAAACGGAACATTATTTTCAATGAGACACAATTAACTATTTTGTTTATTAAAAAAAAAATAATTAAAATTATTAATTTGGATAACATCAGTATACTTACTTACTTACTATTCGTCTGACAGAAAACCTTATAATCATTAAATAATCAAAAAAAGATGGCCGCGGAAATAGCAACACCGCTGATTGCATTCGGATGTGCATTGGTTGTGTTTCTTTTATGTGAGTTTAACAATTATTATTACTACTATTTCTGTTCATAGTATTTCGTATAAATTATTAAGAGTTTCATGATATGAATTAAGCTCAATGTTAGCGTTTGGGTTTTTTGAAACGAATTCGTTTTCTACGAAATATGGTCGCTGATTGTATATACCCAACCCTCCTCATTTATCTGTGTTCGGGACCTGATCGTGCCCCATGATGAGTTAAGCTCATTTTTTCAGTTCTGTAATGCTGAATATATTTTGGAATATAAAGAAAGAATAATAATTTTACAAACTTATGTATGACAAATGTTTTTTTTTTAAACTAACCACAAACTTTCATTGAAATTGACAGCCGATCAAAGTTTGACAACCATTAGAAAGCTGAAAGCGCAGGACAGCTGTTTCATCCTGAAATAGGACTTATCACCAATGAATATCCACAACTCGCAAGCGAGAATTGAACCAAGGCTGTTTGGTCTCTTGCGTGAATGACTAACTTTTAGATCAATGAGCCGGCATCCAACAATGTTTTAATGTCTAACTTCAAACAACTCACATTATTGCACAACCTCGCTCGTTGTCTTCTCTGAGTAACCACCTCATATCCGACTCAAAGGAACTCCATTGATCACGGTTCCTTGTTAGAACTCCGAGAATTTTTCCACATAGCTAGTCACAAGTGCACGCATGATAATTGTCTTCATAGGGTTGTGGATATTGCTACGTTTCATTGAAATCATGATTGCATTAATGTCAGACTGACATCGTAAACTTGGAAACACTGGACTTCCATTTCGTCCTAGTGAGGTGAATTTAGTCTAGGTCAAATGTATTGTAGAAGTTCATTACATCAGTACATTAAATTTAGAGTGTAGTATGTGTACTTCTATGTCGGGTCCACAGCGCTTGTTTCAGTCTTTGGACAATTTAATCAATCTATTTATCTCGAGTTAAATTTTTTGTTAAATATCCGTCGCACAAACTGCATTCGCCTAAGTATGATATTATAGAAATTGAAAAGATTTATTTCATAGAATACTCGACCGTCCACTTAATAAAGAATCAAATCACTGGCCACTACTTCAAATTCAACGCAGTCCACTAAAAGAGTTTTGTTTTTATAATTAGTAAGCAATCTATGTTTAGAAACAAAGTGAATGATTCTGAATATTTAACATAGTAAGACAATGACTTTTTGTCCTAATATTTTACATAAATTTTTATCAAAATCACTGACAAACTGTAGACAGTGGTAAGTATCATCGAAGTTTTTCCTTAAAAATGAATTTGCAATAATAATACTCAGCAGTAACATCTAGCCATAAGCTAATTTAATATTGATCAATGCTTTTAAACAAAAGATAGAAAATGTCTGCCTTTTGAATTCATGCCTCCTAATAATAAATATCAAGGATTGTGAAATTTCTCATGATCCTAGTAAAATTGATTTGAAGACATGAAAATTTCATTGTTATCAGTAAACATATCTTAACAATCTATTGAATGAATAAATTTATGATGTTTGTTAAAGAACTAAAATTGTTTGTTAATAACTTTGCTTAACAATGGAAAATATGTATTGTTATGATTGAAAATTAGAAATTAATGGGATGAATAATGTTGAGCTGTCTCAAACTAAAGCAATGTATTTGTTCAATGATTTACGATATTCAATATCTATCCATATGTTGCCATTTTTGTGTTATAGAAATGAAGTTTGTAATATGTATCAATATGTTGTGTCCATATGGCTTGTCCCAGACTTTGGACATATTAATTAATCCATTCTTCTCTGGTTTATCATTTACACGTCTTTCAGTCTTGTCAATTATTCACTTAAAATCCTGCTTTTATCACTGGAGTACATAAGTAAATTAACTTGCTTCACTTGTCATATGTCTAGTTATGCCACATCGCATGGAGTTGCCACTCTTGCCTCCACTTCACTTCGCATTTATGCTCGGTATCCGGTTGTCTGTTTGCTTACTCAAATGTATGAAATAAATTAATCCAGAGAAAACTGTATTGAACTTCAAATTACTGCCAATATTTGTTTTCGCCTGTTAACCCTAGTGAAGCATAGACCTCTTTCAACTTACTCTGTCCTAGGACTTCTTTTCCAATTCTACCTATTTAATGTTCATTCTTCTCATGTTTGTTTCCATCTCTCAGAGTAATGTGCTTTTTAGTGTTCCTGTTTTTTGACCTTGAGGATTCCAAATGAGGGCTTGCCTCGTGATGCATTTAGGTGCTATTCTCATTGTGTGTGTTCTATCCACCTCCAGTACTTCATCCTCATTTCTACCTCAATTGGAATTTACTTTGCTCCCGCACACAGTAGGTCTTTACTGATGGTATCTGGCTGACAGAAGAAGGGTATCTTGCTTAGAAAATTGCTACTAAACACTTGCGGATGATGTCTTTCGTGTTTGTCCAACTTTCCACTCCAAACAATAGAACAGTTTTGACATTTATATTAAAACTTATGACTTTGGTGTTGGTTGGTAGAAATACAGCCCTTGTTTTGCCAATCCACACCTTTACACCTGCATCAGATCCAACTTGCTCGTCAATCATGCTGTCCAGATATTACGTAAAGGTGTTTACATCCTTCAAGGCATCTCTATTATAGGTGGTTTGGTTAGTGCACGTAGTGTTGCATCGGAGAATCTAACTTTTCCCTTTTTGCTGAGATGAATGATTTATTTTCTTAACATATTTAAATATTTATCCAAATTGAAGTCAGGCTATTGAACGTTTTTCTATTCATCAAACTGTTTACTAATTTATATTTGTTCACATGGAAAATACTTAAACATAAGTCAATTTGTTAAAATATTTGACATTACAAAACATAAAACTTCAAATGAATCAGTATTCATATATACATTTTAATATGATAATTTACTTCTTATAATTAAACGATAAATGTCACTTTAACTGTTAATCATCTTGTCCACTAAAAATACTGTCAAAATAAATTAAAATATACAATGATGTCAACTAGTTGGATGGTTTTTCGATGATTTTCGCTTAAAAATTAGCCAACAAAAAAAAAAAACAGTTGAACTTCTTGAAAAAATGTGATATGAACATGAAAACAGTTAACTAATTCATACATAAATACCATTGATATAGATAGATATGTGTATGTCGTTGGATATAAGAAGTTGTACGATTTTCGATTATCAGAAAGTTTTTCACAACTTATTCATTCTCAGTCAATAATGCCTTGCTTAAAAAATCATACGGATAATAAGTGAGTGACATGAGAATAAAAAAATTTCAATCCTATTCACCTCACCTTATCTACACACACACACAGTTAGTGAATAGTTTTTTTACACTGTGTATAATTTAACCAGACAGTTTTCAGCAAATGTTAGCTGTTGTATGAATAATCTGGTAACGTTTTATTGTCCATGTCAAAAGATATTTTAGATTGTTGGTTATTATAGTTCAACATCACTATTAGCTCAAAAAAGTCCAAGAGATTCGTTAATTTGGAGTGCAGCAATTAGTGAAATTTATCGATCTAATCGGTAAACCAAATCATTTTTTCTCATATATATATATATATATATATATATATATATATATATATATATATATATATATATATATATATATTTACTTATATGTAAATATATGTATATTTTCTGTTTAGGAACTGAGGAATGAATTTTGGCTGTATTTTGAATATTGATTATATTTTATTCAACAGCAGTGTCCTAATTTGCTTTAATTAATTAGTTTATGAGTACAATATATGTCTTGTAAAATATCCTGCTCAATGCAACTTGTGACAAGCTTTTTCAAAGCTATTCTCTGTTAGAAACATTGACTTTTTCATCATAAATGATGACGGACTCATATCTGTCAGCTAATCGATCAGTAAAGGATGTCATTAATGATGTTTTAACATTGATCGATTCATGATTTCAAAAAGTAACTCAACAACCTACATAACCTTTTCATGCAAATCACTTATAATTCAAAAAAAAAATTATCATATATAGACTAAAGGTGATACAAAGATTAAGAAAATAATCTGTGAATAGTTGAATATCACATTCTAATCAGTAATTCACCGAGCTTGTTCTCATCTATTTTAAAATTAAATAAAAGTTTTAAAATTGTAAACAAGTCACTTTGCCTAATGAAACTGAAATAAGAACTTTCATAACAGTGGTATTAACCAAATCTGAACTGATTCAATCTCAAATTAATATCACGCTGAAACAAACAGATTAATAACTTCCGTTCGGGTGAATTCAGGTCAAGAAGAAAACATTTTTATGAAAAATACTTTACTGTTCATTAGCCCATAATGGATAATGTAAATAGTGTACACCAATTTTAGAACAAGCCTCTTATTTACAATGTCTTTGTAAATGAAGTTTGAAAGATAACATAGAACACAAAACTAACTGTCATATGTTATTTTTAAATTTTCCGGGGAAAAGTTTTCAAACATTAGAAGTCAGTCACATCAGGTGTAAGAGAGATATCATCAATGAATAATTTAAATTCATCAACAAAATGATTTCTAATGAAATCAAAATCCCGAATATGATTTACCTTAGTTATGACACAAACATCAGAAAAGATTAACATCAATTCATGATTAAAATTGCACAGTCTACACAACCTTGTATTTGTAGTAATTACGGACTCACTAGTGACTGGCTCTTGAAATTCCAGTGAGAAGCGTGAGACAATTATCCAATTCAAGCGATACGTTCAGGTTGAATAATATTGCGAATCGGTTGAAGTTGGTTGTAAACAACATTGGATAGCGCTTTAATAGACTCGAAGTGAAAAGTCTGAGTCAAGGAGTTGTGGATGCGGACCGGTAAGGAGTTTCATAGTTGAATTCAATGCTTCCAGGTATTGGATGGTGATTTACCTAAGATCATTTGGTGATTTCAATAAGGAACATTCTACAACATCCAGAAACGCCTTATATTAATAAAACAGTTCCAGCTGAACAGTATATTTACATACTACTAGCGTAATGAAAATCCCTTAATAAAACAAAACATTGAATTAGTAGTATTCGATATATACAAACTTTGTGTGTAATCTGTTTCATGAAGGATATTATTTTATATTTGTTAAACTAATGCAATACCATTGTATCATTTGTTCATAGTTCAATGAATTCAAAAATCTCATATTTTTTTAAACTTACAGTCGTCATAAGTTTAGTGTCCTACCATGTTATTTGTGGTCATCGTAAAAAGCCGACAACTTTACCACAATTACCTGCCAACGATTCACCTTGTTATCCAGACAATTCACCTAGTAAGTAGTCAAATTGATTAATAGTATTTCTAAATTACGAGGAAAATTTTTTTTGTACAATATTTATTATTTGTTATAATTTAGTTCCAATAAATCTCTATTGTATGTAACATATTAAATGGCTGGGAGTAGGACACTTAAAACTCTCACTGGTGATTGGCTCCTATCAGCAAAGTGTACCTGTAATTTTGAAGGTAATGATGTTGCATAGTGGATTGAAACATTGAATTTTAAGATTAGAGATAACACATGCATTTTTAAGCTCAATAAACACTTTGAACAAAAAATAAATACATGTGGATTATAGGTAATTCAGGCAAATACTTATTATGGTTTTCCTAATTTATGAGTTATGAAGTTTGACTGCTAAACATTCATCATTATGCATTGTTTTCAAGACAAGAATTTGTCAAACTATATTAACAGTACTGAAAAACTTTCATTCTTATGTTAAAGCAACTATATAACACAAAAGTAAATGAAACGAAATACAACATCATGTAGAAAATAAATTGCTTTGACTGTCAACAACTTCTGAAAATCATTAATTACAAAAAGCACCATCACAAAGAACTGGAATCAACGAATAGATCACTTTTGCGCAAAGTAAACATCAATACGTTTGTTCAGGGTGATCATAACATCAGAATCGATTGAAGCATTACAGAAAAAGTGCTGTATTCATAGTCAGATATTAAATTCAGTATATTGATGAATATTACAAAAATAAGACGTCCACTAAAGTTTTATATGTAATCATGAATCGATCAATGTTAGACTACCATTAGAAACCTGGAAGCACTGAAAGACGGCCGTTTTGTCCTGGTATGGGACTCCTCAGAAGTGCGCATCCACGACTCCTGCACCCCGCAGGATTCGCACCCAGGACCTTCGGTATTGTGCGCGAACGCCCTAACCGTTAGACCACAGAGACGGTTTCCAACGGTGTTAATGTCTAACTTGATCAAATTCACGGAGTTGCGCAACCTCATACACTGTATACATCCGAACAGGTTTGAACTTCACTGGTCACGACTTCCCACTAGAACGTTTACTTAAACCAGATAACATGTAAATTTGTTTTGTAATTGATGAAATATTTTTTTAAGCCGTAAGCAGAGCAAAAATTGGAATCAAAGATAAGTGTTTTATAAGATTTCGGAAAATTTTTCAAGTCTACAACGTGTTTTATAGTATACTGGATTATAAGTCATTAGAATCACTTTTGAACTACGCTTTACCAGTTAAAACTGAGGTGTAACATCAATGAACACTAGCTAATCCACCAAATTAAGTATAAAATATTCTCTAAACTAGATTAGAAACTTAGACAAGACTATAAATCACAAACGATATTTGAGTAAATGATAAGTGGCCTTAAAACAATTCAGCTACATAACAATATCAGAATAGGGAGGGTTACAACCAAGTGTGAAGATTTATGACATTGAACTAAGAGTTAGAATTTGAGGTTAGGATGTCGAGTTACCGGTTTCATCACTAAGAAACACCAGCTATAATGAATGCGATTTGCTTCAAAATTCAAAATTTTCTGCCTTCAATGTGATCGGTTTGTCCAGTATATCTAGTCCTGCTAAAATCCCTTAAACTGAAGTGAACACTTGATCTTTTCGATAAAAGTTAACAGTACATGTTTAAACTATCCAAACTATTGTCAAATAATTCACAATGTAAGATTGCATGTTGATACTTCTATGTGAAACGTAGGTATCGTATTCACAGAAGTAAATCAATGGATTGCCAGTAAACAACTTCATTTTAAATGAAGTCACAGAATGAAACGCACTGTTAAGACTCTATGCAACTAGATAACTTCTTATCGTATCAAAGAAACACTTTATCTTTGTTAATGTACAGTAGATCAATAACCGGGCATTATTATTATTATTATTATTATTATTATTATTATTATTATTATTATCAAGACATTTTACCATTGTAAAACATTGTAAAATGAAATCTTTTTATATGCATGTAACATTTCTTACTCTAACAAATATCGTCGTAATTTGTGATGAATCAGTTTAATAAGATGAATTAAAAAGGTGTTTGCATGTGACATGAAAACCACAGAAGATGCATATAAAGTACAGGAATGTGTAATAATAATAATAATAATAATAATAAAAATTACATTCTGTTCTGACAAAGTGAAACAAAAAAACCTTTGAATTCAAGGTTGTCTAGACTAGTTTGCATTGTTATAAAAATCAATTTTATGCGTAATTCATTGAAAATGTAACACTATGTATCTATCAATTTTAATCTCTTTATTATTATTCTTCTAGTGAAGTAAAAGTAATTTTTATTGTGGTAACCGTTAAAGTATTGCTTTTCAAAACATTGTTTTTATTGCCATGTTTGTTTTGATCAATAAATATATATGAACACTATGAATTAGTGTGGAACATAACAGGTTTAACTAATAGTAGTATCGTAGTTGAGAATAATTATTTGAATGTGTCTACATTTCAAGGTCGATGTGTCAAGTGGAAATTTGAACTTAATGCCTGGAGTTTCAATGCGCGTTATCCAGTGTTCTGTTGAGTTTAGTTGACCAATGTTAACTAATGTTTTATACAACTTGAGACAAAAGATTTATATCTAAGCGATCCACAAAGTATGTACAGATGTGCACAAAGAAAACTAATTGAATCGGAACCGTGAATACCAACAACAAAAGCGTTTGAATCCCACCGATTGGAATCGTTGTTTTCTGTTCAGATTAATTTCTACCTTTACTGCATGGATAATGCGTAAATGGCCAGAAACAATCGATATGTAGCCGTAATCTGGGTTTGGTAAGGATTCATACTTGTTGGCAAATAGAATTATGCTTTAGTTGTACATTTTTCAGGTACATCCTTCTAATATTTATAATAAGTAGTTATGAAAATCTGTGCATACATTTTTTCATATACCACTTCTTACAGAACTCATTTAAATATTGTAAAACTATTCACTTGAGTCATCTATTTTAATGATGTGCAGAAATTTCGCAATATTGTGACAATCGGAAATAATTAATTAATTACTTAATTTGCACATAACCTATGTATGATGTATAAATATTTATACAAAACTCAGAAAAATTACACAACATACATTTAAAATCTTATTTTCGTTATAGGATTAGGTAGATTGTTGTTTTATATTAGAATCGTGAATCAATAATTAAAAAAGGCATAAAATCTGTGCTCACTAGTGACTAGCTTCTTGAAGAAATTCACGGAGTTCTAATGAGAAGCCGTGACCGGTGGAGTTTGACCGAGTCGGATGTAAAGCAGTGCCCAGCGTAGATAATGGGTGAGATTGTTTAGTCTTAGGGATCAACTAAAGATAGAGACGCTAACACCGTTAGATGCAGGCCAGGAGTCTAGAGATTAAGCGTTCGGGCATGAGACTGAAGGTTCGATCGGTTCTATTCCCTTGAGCGGAGTTTGTGGATACGCACTGCTGAAGAGTCCCATGCTAAGATGGAACAGACCTCCAGTACTTTCAGTTTTCTAATGGTGGTCTTGTAGTGGCCCATTTCGACGTCAAGCTCACCATTTGTAGTGTGTCGATTTACTGCGTGTTCTTAAGCTCGGTAATTAGCTCGTCCAGACAATCGTTACTAAATAGCGTCTGACGGTTTATAAAACACTACAAATGGTGAGCTTGACGTCGAAATGGGCCACTACAGTCTGACAATGAGTGATTTATGGTTCTAATCTAAAATCACTGTCAAAATGATAACTTGCAGATATTTCAAGCATGAAACGGTAAAAAATTCCAGCAATTCAACTGATTCGACAAGAAATTTTGGACCTTTTTGATAAATATTTGTACAGAAAATCTAGTTTTTTTTCTATAGGGGACAATTTAAGAGAATGGAACTACAGAAAAGCGTCCATATTCCACTACTCTAACAGATTTGTAGTCATTTATAATATAACAACTGATCGGTTTATATTTTATTAGCAAATGTTATTCATTTAAAATATGTGTAAAATCTATCAACTTGTCAAACTGAGGAAATGTATGATTGATAAAAAACGAATGGTATTTTTGAATTTTACTGATCTTCAGTCGCGGGAAACGATAGTTTTATGATTTCTAAATAAAAAACGTTCAGATGACTGAATGATAAAGAGGCTCATGTGATTAAGGTTGTTTATTAAGAGAGCTGTATTATTCAGTCTACTCGCGCCTATTACATGTAGCACCGGTGACCTTCTGTGTTACAGATGGACAATTTAACCGATGACCAACAATTGAAACCTTAACCCTTATCGGTACTCAAGCCAATATCAATCCAAATTTAAATCAAAAGTCAGAGATAATGAATAGATTAATATTCTGTGGCACTGTTTAATCATGACTGAAAACGTTTGCAATAATACACCTCAAATACCTGAACACGTAGTAGAGAAAATTACAATTTACACACAACTTAACTAATAACAAGTTGTAGAAATATAATTGATTGTGATCACTGGATACCCACTAAGTGGTCTAGAGGTTCAGCGTTCATGCGCGTGACCGAATATGCCGAGTTCGATCCCTGTGAGCAGGAGTAGTGGGTGTGCACTGCTGATGTGTGCAACACTAGGAAAAAATGTCTGTCTAGTGCTTCGAAGTTTCCAACGATTATCTGACAAAGATCGATGCATGATTACTATGAGACTCGATCATCCTCACAGCTCTATAATGAAAACAACTAACAAGAGTTTATGGATTTAACGAAAAGTAACAAAAATTAACATGTGGGAACACAAAACGTCAAGCGTTTAATAATTATGCAATAAATTATGAGCAATAATTTCCCAAAGGATCTATCTGATATTAACTCTTTGACACAACAGTTTTTTCAGGGTAACAATAACAGATTAGCAATTAAACTATGCAGCTTACACCAATAAAAATATATTCATTTTGAACAGCGAAGATTTCCAGTCATTTCGAAATCCATAAGCAGTCCTATTATTATTAGTTACGATATAATTTTAAACAGAGCTATCAACTTTTTTCAGTGTGTAAAATATACTGGTGAAAGAAAATTTGATTTTATATCTTTTCTTTCAAAATTTTGAAAATTGAAAAATTTTTAGTTTTATGTAAAATTTCTCGAAATGAGTATATTAACTCTACACATTTGCTCATCATTTATTTATTAAAATAGATTTTCTAATACTATGATTAGCCCGGTAAAGCACTAGATAGTTTCTTGATAATATTTCATATATTGGTACCATAAATGAATCATTGTTAGATTTGACCAGATGTAGGCAGTAATTACCAAAGACAGTGGATGAGGTTGCGCGAAATCTTAACATCATTAGATGCCAGCTAAGTTGTCTAGGTGTTCGCGGTTGTGACTGAAAGTCCTGAGTTCAAATCCTGTGAGTAGCAGGAGTCGCGAATGCTCGCTGCTGATGAGTCCCATACCAGGACGAAACGGCCGTGAAGTGCTTCTAGGTTTTTAATGGTGGTCTAACAATGATTTATTCATGATTTAAATGTGTAAAAGCAACCCTCGCCGTAGTATTATAATGCAAAATAATATTTTACGCTTGTAAAGTGCTTAATTGTACACAGAGGAACAGTCAGTCATTGCACAGAATATATATTAGTTTAGATCTATCCGCAGAAAGTAAATGCATTTTATCGAGTATGTATATGTATATCTATAATGCTTAGACAATCTTTAGTCATGAAAAAGAATACTGAATTTACAACTATGAATAAAATCTTCTCAAAAAGATTCAATCCAGATAATTTTCAATATTTGATTTGTTAATAATAACATATCTTAACTTTTGCACTCATTACAGTGTTTTAGTTCGTCGAATTCGAAGAGGAGCCTACATCTCGTTCATTTAGTAATTTGGTTGAGAAAGAATCATTCAAATTTGATATTATGATCTATTCAGAGACGAGAACAATTGTTAAATCTTACCATGAGATTTTCTCTTGCAATCTTCATCGAAGATGATAAGAGGAATCAGATTTATGACATCCAAACCTTGAAGTAACCTCATTATCTTTCGACTACGAATTTATCATCAGATGATAATATTTTTGACTCCAGTTAGTTTGTGACATACCATGAAAATCATTTTTCGCCATAATAGTGATCCGTCTCATGACTAACATAATCCCATCAGTTATAGTTTGCCCCTCCAAGAATTTCAATATCATTGTTTTTTGTATATCCGCGAATGAAATAAGTTCCTCAAGAGATATTTTTTGATCGTTTTAACTTATTACGCATGAACTAAAAATTGAGTACGCAAACTGTTAGTAATGTATTAGCCAAGTTAGGTGTTGTTTTATGATAGGATTATATGTTTACTCTGTTTTAAATATATTCCTAAACTAATACAAAACGACTATCTCATTTTTCTCTGATCAACTGAAGTCAATTTATGAGTGAAATAATTTTTCATTTTCATTTTACTATCACTCTTTTTGAAGAAAAAAACATGATTGATCGTGAACCTGTTGAACTAGACATGAATCTGATTTCTATTTTAACAGTGGAAGACTTATCTGTATAAACCATGAGGTGATTGTTTCAAGCGCTCAAATCATTGAACTTGCATATACATATATATATATATATATACACGAAATGTACAGATGACACTACTCATGAATTCTGTCTTAATGTTAAGTAATCAGTCTCTGTCAACTGTGCTTAGGTGGTAAGTTATCAGTCAAATTACTTCTTTCTTATTGAATTTACAACGTCCCAAAATCGATGATAATAAGCTAAGCATCGCTTTTCTGTTACAGCAACCTCATTTTCAAAATGCAATAATGAACAGACTAAAACAGAGATAATTTTTGTTGGTTTAAACAACAACTACCACTACCATTTAGGTATTCAATTATAAAAGGCATCATTTTATGCATTTTATTATAAAATATTATTTACAGGTGTGCATTTTAAATTAGACTCACTGCAACATACACCTGAAGATACACCAACGAATATGAATGAGCCATCAACCAGTAGATCAGGTTTCGATGTATTACTCCAGTCGCGTTTAGAAATCGCTGAAATTGATGATGAAAATGAATATTGTAAAGTTAGCAAAGAATCGCCTTTAGAATATGCTTATGAAGGACCGGATGATGAGCCTTTACAACAAACAGTTTTAGGCTCTGAAACAAAGTGAGTAGATATTCTTTTTTTCCAGTAAAGTTTATTCATGTCTAAATTATATTACTGTACAGAAATGAATTGCTTCATTTGAAACTTAGGATATGAAATATACTTTAAATGATCTAACCGGCCGAATGGAGCTGATAACAACATAAACTAGTGATCATTGAACACTAGGCAAACAGACAGTTAGTATCTTATTTGTTGGGTAGAGTTTACGCTAAGATTTCATAAACTTGACCCTCAATAAACAACAAATCAGCGTCATAACAGTTCCAAAGAGAGCTCACAGATTTCATCCAAATCTATAGTTTATTCTAGATTGTATTCACCAGTGAATATTGAATATTGAATAAAAAAATATATCATTGCTGATAAGGAATTTAAATAAAATTACTGAACAGATTCTTTTAAATAAAATTGAATGGTAATTCTGTTTTTTCTTTGCATGAACAGAGGTTATTTTATACGGAGCTTTAAAAAAAGTTTCAATAAATTTCTCTGAGATATTTCCTTTTTGATAAACTGATTTCAACTCACTAAACATATCAGATATGTTGATAGGAACTTTGATTTCGAGTGATGTTGACACGTATTAACCTGAAAAATAATGTAATAACAGACAGAAGTTTCACAATTAGTAGAGAAAAGTTGAGTGCATTTTTATCTTCACAATACATCCTAGTGTAATTAGTTTTATTTTACGTTAACCACAATGAAACTTAGGCCGCCAACTAGCATTTCCCTAACAAACTCTCTATTGCACCTTCCTTTCCAGTTCTACTCAAGTGTTATTCATTCTTTTCACGTTTGTTTCCAATATTCGGCGTAATGTGTTCTTCAATCTTGGAATTTAGGATTCCGCCTTAAGGCTTGCCTTGTGATCTCTGCAATATGTCCTGCATGCCTCCAGCGCTTTTCCCTAATCTCTACTTCAGACTAAATCTGGCTTGACCTTTCCCACAGCAGGTCGTTCCTGATGGTGTCTGGTTAGCGGATATGCTGTATCATGTGTAGATAACTGTTAGCTTTCGTGATTCTCCTAACTTCCGCTCCATACAATAGAACTTGCTTAATGTTTGCCTTAAAACTTCTAACACTGGTATTAGTTGATAGCTGTTTTGAGTTCCAGATGTTCTTCCGTTATGAAAATGCTACCCTTGCTTTGCTAATTAATCCATATCTTTGCATTTGCATCACATCCACCTTGCTCATCAATGTTGTGTAAACGTTTTCACCTCCTCCAAGGCTTGTCCGTCAAGTGTGATTCGGTTGTCACATGTTGTGTTGTATCAGAGTATTGTAATGCTGCTTGCTACAGAGGCTGGGTGCTACGTTAACTTATCAACTCAAATATAGTCTACTATATAATCCATTTTTAGTTATTTATTATTTATTGAACATTTGAGATTATTTACAACAATATTGATTAAAATGTATTTTTCTGAACTGAATGACTGTATATAATAGCTGTCTGAAGTGATCTGAATGAACTAAGTAAACCTTGTTTCTCTTAAGGTCAATCTATGAAGCGAATTATTTGTCAGTTGTCAATAGTTTAAATAAAGCTGGTAAGAGTTAGAAGCCGTCATATTGATGAATGGAATTGTATATATATATATATATATATATATATATATATATATATATATATATATTTACGTGCCTGCGTATTAGAATTGATTCTATTACTGTGTTAAGCAACACTAAAGAATCAAATATTCTGTTTTCGTTTGTTCAGCAGACAGGTGGGTAGGTAGGAGTACGAGATAACTCTTTTTCGACAACGATCACCACATCGACCACCACCACTTTATGATGACGTGTGATTGTATTTTTTAAAATTCAGACAATGTATGTATATGTTAGCTTTTATCTATATTTAGTCGTACTGAAAAGTACTGAAGAACATCTCACCTGTTGATTGAATGAAATCGGATATCAGATGTGTGGATTTGAATTCTAGACATTTCTTCAGTTAAAATAGTTTATTTTGTTAGGATTTTCTAGGTGTAAGTTATTAGGCAAAAGCCATTCTGGTATCAATAGATTTCAACAAACTTTGCGTAAAAATTGTTGATAACAATTTTTACTTATCCTCTCTAATAATGAGAAATTCAATAATGACCCGGGATTTGATTCCAGTTTGTAGAAACAATTCAAGTAAAAACAAACAAGTTTAAAGCACAGTTGAAAGTTTTTTGAACTGGATATTATTTACTAGGTTACTTATCAGTTACTAGTAATGATTAGGCCCTAGTGTATTGGCACTAGATTTTTTTTGATTTTACTAAAACTATGTTTAGTCTATTCACAAGTAAAAAAAAAAAATATCAGCTTCGTGAATCATTCACTGCCTGACACTAGGTGTGGTGTCTTAATTTATCTATAAGGTTGACCTTATCAAGAAGCAAACTTTCATGTTTACTCTAAGAAAAAATAAACAAACTATTAATTACAAATTGAATGTATTTCCAAAATTACTTAGCGTTAAGTTGTCTGTCAAAAGATTTTGTTACATGAATGAGAGAAAGTAATATCCGACACAAAATTAAACCTTTAAATGCCTTTTCTTAGAAATTATGATTGTTGAACCAAAATTGTATCAGAAAACAATATATTATAAAGTGTATAAATGTTAAATTAACAATACAGCCAACATTTCAATGATTCATTACAAATAACCTAATTACTATCAGTGACATTTCAAAGAGAAACAGCATCCAATATTTTTATAAAAGTCTAAGCGATTCAAAATCTTCACCTGAAGCCCTTCTAGAGTTATTGCCTAGCTCTCAAGCCTGGACACTGGGGTAGGGTTGGGCACGTTGTTGCAAGCATCCTTATACTGAAGTATTTATTGATAGTGTGTCTTTCACACTGAAATGCGCTATGTTTCAACGAATTTCACTTATCCGTTGAAATACTGAAAATCCTTCCTTACTTAATGTTATCATTTTAAGCGCTCAAGTCAAGCAGTTATTCAATATATTTTCAGCTAATATAGACAATATAATTAATGAACTAGATGACACAGTACCTTGGTTGATTGAAACCGACTGCTAAACGAAATGAATGAACTTTTAAGAAGTCATTTATTTTAAGTCTGTGTTTATCGGCACTCATATCAACAATTCATATTCCGGTAAATTGTAACTAAAAAGTATAACTTTCGTGGGAAATCTTTAGTGTTTCCATTAGAGGTCTAGAGAAAAATAAACACTTTTATTGACATTATTACTGATCACTAACTATATTTACATATTTTCAGGCAGAGTTTCGGAGGTTTGTGTTTTTACACATTTGAAATCATCAATAAATCATTGTTAGACCACCACTAGAAACTTGGAAGCACTGGACGGCCGTTTCGTCCTGATATGGGACTCATCAACAGTGCGCATCCACGGAGTTCTAGTTGAGAAGAAGTGACCAACGGAGTTCAACCCCATCGGGTTTAGGCAGTAACTACCAAAGACAAATGGGTGAGGTCACGCAAAATCACTAGATCAATCAGAGTTAGACATTAACACCGTTGGATGCCGCCCAGTGGTCCGATGATTAGGCGTTCGCGCACAATATCGAAGGTCCCAGGTTCGAATCCTGCGAGGAGCAGGAGTCGTGGATGCGCACTGCTGAGTCCCATACCAGGACGAAACGGCCGTCCAGTGCTTCCAAGTTTCTAATGATGATCTAACAATGATCAATTGATGATTTCAAATGTATATTTACATAACCTAGAAATACATACTTTGAATTACTTCATCAAAACTGATAGCTCATATAAATTACGTAATCAGATTTAGGAACAAACCTAGTCGAGTTTACAATGAAAAAATCATATGGCATAGTCGAACAGTGAACGGCAACTAAGTTTATGAACATCAAGATAATATTTTCATTTTCATTCATTACTTAACATTCAACTGTTTCTAAATACCTTGTTCCAGTCAATAGTGGTGAGAGTCCACTATGCCTCACCAAATGTTCGCATATAGCCACGCGTATACAGCCAGGGGAGTTCTACTCACTGCCTTCTCATGGCACTGGTATTGTTAGAAGGTCAGAATGAGAATGACCGGCGCTTGAACCGGGTTGCTAGGATCATGAATAAAGAAGCAGTGTATAAACCTATTGTTAGTCACCGGCTACCATGGGATTGCATCTCCTAGCCTTGTTCCACTATTTTGTGGATCATTAGACCTCTAGGTCAAGGACTCGGGTAATAGTCCCATAAGAAAACCACCTACTTCAGTTGTTTCTTTTTTCACTCAAACAGCCTATTCACAAATTCAACGGTTTTTGTGTAGCACAAATATATTTTGAAGCCGCTTGATACTAATGTTTATGTGCTTAAAATAAATAAATAATTGAATTCAACTGTTTTACTTGATTGTCATTCATTTAGAAAATTTTATGAATATTTCTTTCAGCTCGAATAAAATTGAATCACCAGAAATGTCACCAACAAATCATCATCCTCCACCTGATTTAAAATAATTTTATTATATCAGTCGACAAGATGTCGATGAAAAATTTTACCGAATGCAGATTTATCAATTTTAAGAATTTATTTATATACACTGAAATGTTTATAAAAAATACATTCAATCATCAAAACAAAACTTCCAAGAGATAAATAATTAATTCTATGACTCTTCCATTGTGAATACAGAAAATCTTTATTTTTGAAAAGATATATATTTTTTTCATAAATTATTTTAAAATGTTTAATTATCATTATTATTACTATTATTATCAGTTGAAGTATAATTTTACAATTTATGTATGGTCGCTTGTCTTTTCTTATTAGATTTATAGGAATTTTTTAAAAAAAAATATCTTCTGTAAGAGAAAATTAGAATAAATTCAATTAATTAATCATTCGATTTAGGTGACATGTCAACATCAAACAAAATTGAACTTGTGTTCAATGTTAAATTTAATTGAACGTATTTGTCATCATGGAATGACTTGTTACAACACTCTCACAGTCAGTCAGTCAGTCAGTCAGTTGCAACGTAGAACTTCGTACGTATGTACATAAGTTCAAGTTGCCATACCAAATTAACACAGAGACGCAAATGTCAAATCAAATCCCATAGTGATAGAGATAGTAGAGGTATTAATAATAATGAAGAAGACTAGAGTTTGAAGATATTATTCAAGAAGCATAATTCAGTGAGATAAGGTTAGGAAGACAAAGATAGAGGTGTTGACGAATCCAGAAGATTAGGATTTGAGAGAGCGCAATGAATGGATGCACTTGCGCCATTGCAAACTATTCTGAGCCATGTCGTTCAACGTCTCTAACCATTGGCGACTTTCGTCTCGCGGACCCCAACCAGGTAGTCTACATCTACCAAAATGACTCAGTCCACTAGTCAGTGACTTCATGGATTTCTGCCATGTTTTGGTCTGGCCGCCCCTAGCTTTCTTCCAACCTACTCCTACACCACAAAACATAGCTCGTCGAGGCAGTCGGTGGTTAGGCATACGTAACACATATCCCAACCACCTCAACTGATGAAGTTTCACCACTTCGTCTATTGATCTGCCATCCTTACCTAGTACTCATTTCCTAACGACAGCATTACAATACAATACTCTCACAGTGAATAACAATCCTATTATACAAGTGAATAGTTTACTTTAAGATGAATTCATTAGAGTTCGAAATACAAAACATGATCTGTGGAATTAAATCAAACTGGAAATGAAAACAATATCATGGACATTGAACATTTAAATGAGCTAAACAAATGACGAGATGTTTGAAACATTGAAATTATCACTTCATGTGTAATTAATTGGTCAGTGTTTACGAAAACAAAAAAAGCATAAGATATTTGGTTTCATTTTGTGTATGATTACTACCTGATATGTTAGCTATTAGTGATAGCTCATTTCAAACTCTATCAATCTGTATACAAAAAGTAGTTTGTGAAAAATTCACAGAACAAGAGATTTGTCAGCTATCTATAAATTGAATTCTTGATTTATTCATACTGTTTCATGTGATGAATAAAATGTCTGATTAAAAAAATATCTTCACTTAAATAGACAAAAGTTAAATGTTAACAACGGGCCAGAAATTTCTTACACACTAAACGACTATTTCATATTTTATATTATTGCATGATTAATTAATGGTTTCGGTGTTTACTTTTTTTAGTTCTTTCACATACCGAATAGACGAGATAACCGAACAGACTATTGACGGCATCATGACCAATCAAACTGTATTATGATCTTAAAACCGATTAGTTCTGTTATCTTTAGGATCTTAACAAGAAACCTCATGTATGCATGCGTATTTGATTGTGAAAAGCATACTGTGACCTTGTAGAAATGACCGTATGTCAAAACAAAACCTACGTTGTGTTATAAGGAAGTTGATTATTTCAAGTCCTTGTTCAGTATTCTAACGTTTGATACACATAATCAAACTGCTTATGCATAATTTGTATTGGTTGTTTGAATTATTCCTTTGCTGTTAATGACTGAAAACAATCATTGATTTCTGGCGTATGCATCCTGTCCAGACTGCCCCAATGTTATACCATTAAGTCATAAGCAAAAATGAATGGTCGTTAGCGTTGGAATTCAGAACTCACGTTTCGCTCTACTTGGGACCCATCAGCCGCATGTACCTGTATCCTAGATCAATTTCGACTATAATTCCAAATAACCTGTACCCTTTTATTGAAATGAACATGCCATAACATTATTAGTATTAGTTTGTGTTCAACGCAGCGGTTTACATCATAATTCAAGAATGAAATAGGTTTTCATATAATTCATAATAATTTTGATCTTGACAAGTATGAATCATGTGCAAGTCACTTGAATGGAGCCATTATGATGAAAGTTTATATTAAAAAGATGAAATATGGTCAGCGATCAAATTCAGGGATGCGCATTACATTCTGTTTGGTATTTGACAACTAAGCGTAACTACATCTCTGAGTTAATGGTGACTTTGGGACCCAAACATGGTATCTTCCACTTCAAATTACAAGCCAGGATAATTTAAATCATTTAAACTAAAGTTCTTGTCTGGTGAGCCGGTGAGTAGCTATCTAGACGCAATAAATCGTCGATTAGGGCATCGAAGTTGGAAGCAAGAAGTACTGGGTTCGAATTCAAGAGGTGGACATCGATTCAAGGAGGCGGGTACTTCCAGCTGAGAAGTAAGTACCAAACAGGACAAATCAATTTTCCTGGAATTCACAACTAGCTACATTACACCTGTTCAAAATACATTTTCTTGAAGAATTTATTTCAAAATGTGACAAAGTATTACAACAATTATCTGCATTACATTAATGTGACAGACGTTTTTCTAGGTTTTCAAATTATTTAGTTGAAGTGTAGCATAGCTTAATGAAAAGTGGTGAAAGGCGTTCTGGTGTTTTCAAAATATGATCAGGAATAGTGTCCAAATGAAATTCTTCATCCTTCTCTTCATTCTTTGGTGTAATATCTTCAACGACTAAAATAAATTGTTCTAAATAAGCCAAAAATAAATAATATCAATAGGTTATACGCTTCACAGTGAGTCATAAAATCGATAAAAAAGTTTAACCTGTAATTCATAAACACAAAACAGCTATTCTGTTCAAAAAAGAAAATAGTCGACAGATAATGGTAAAAACACATTCATTTTATGATTCATATCACGAAGTGACCTTGATTAGGCAACCAATAAAAGCCAGGAAGCACAGAGTAGACATTTCATCTTATCATGTGACTCCGCGGTGATAGGTGTTTATGACTTGAAAGAGGATAGAATCCTGGACTTACACATATTATTGCTCAGGATAGAGTAGAGATTAATCTGTCATTGAAGTTATGAATCAGCCATTGTTAGACCATCATTAGAAAACTGGGAGTACTCTACGACCGTTTTTCCCTAGTATGTGACTTTTCAGCAGTGCTGATCTATGACTCCCGCTCTCGGGAGTCAAATGCAGGACATACTGAAAAATTTTGTTTCTAAGTTCAGTACGAACTAGTATTAGTCGACGAACTACAAAAGGCATTTAACAATAGTTCACTGATGCAATATATGTTACATCCATCTGGCTAAACTTTCGACCGAACCTATTCTTTGGGAATTCTGTAATAAATTGAATTAACCTGTAATGACACTTTGAAATAGATGGACATTCAGAGGAATCTATTTCTTTTCAATTATCTAAACTAATGATAAGGATTGTAGAAATAGATGTTATTTGTAGTTATCATTAAAATGATGACAGAGAAAAAGAAATTCGTAAATCAGGTAAATTATTCTGTTAGTATTGAGGTGTCTAAGCCGAATTATATTATCAGTTATATTCACTAACGTCAACGGATTATTTTCGAAATTGTAAATCTAATTTCTTCCCTAGCTGGTTTGATCAATATATATATATCTGACACTAGCTGACATAATTTGCTGATAAATACAGGTCAAACAAATTAAATGTTGACCATAAATCAAACTTCTTTCACTGTCGAATAAATCGACAGTGTCTAACAGAATACCACCACAAAATTAGTCTCAATAATTATACATAAAAAGTTGTATTTACCGTCTAATTGTAGTGGATTAAGCTGAGATGAGTTGATATATTCTTCAAACGACAGAACTGACTTTTCTATCTGTGATAAATCAATAGAATATTCATCTTCATCCAGCGCCGGGGTTGACGTCAAATCGTCAACTATATTATGTTCTGTTTGAATTGTTTCATTGGTATTCTTATCATTATTGATTGAAGATTTTTTGATGATCGAGTAAGTAGTGAAACCACGATTAGTAAACTGTTTGTACACAAAAATTTTATTCACTAATCGTTGATTTGCTAAAACAAAACAATATTCCAATGAGTTGATGTTTTAAATAAAAAGACTATGGTTCAAAATTGGTGCGTTTTTTTGTTTGTTTGTTTTGTTTTAAAGTTCATTTCTAGTAAAACAAACGTTTGATTCAATAATCACGAGGATATTTAATTGCCAATATTAGAATGAATTTAACAAAATTACAATGAAAAACTGTGACGTCTAGAGATTAATCAAATCAGAGATGAAACAGTTATTTATTGAATATATAGCATTAAATCATCAATTATCAGTTCAAATTCAAGATGTCAGTTATAGAATTGAAAATTATCAATTGACAAATTATAACTATACTAGTGTTGTTAATTCGATTTCGTATCAAATAACTTTTCTACTTGTTTAACTTACATACATTCTGTATATTGAGCCAGAGTGTAAAAACAAATATTACAAATCATTCAAAGTTCAATGAAAGAGTCAAAGTGAAGAATTTGATAAATTTTTTTCAATTCCCTAGAATACTATACATCGTGAAACAGATGATCGATGCAGTTAGAAAACTTGTTATCTTATAAACAAACAAACAAACTAAATGGTTTGTTGAAGAATAAAAATGTAAATCATTCGTTGAAGTTTGAAATTTTGCAACTTCAACATATTTTCTGTGTTACTTAATAAGTGACTAAATCATACTACTTCGATTGAAAATTAACTGAACGTCCTGCATTGGATATATCAGTCAGTCAGTCAGTTGCAACGTAGAACTTCCTACGAAAGTACATCAGTTCATGTCGCCGTACCACATCAGCACAGAGATGTAATTGTCAATTCAAATCCAATAAAAGAAGAGGTAGTAAAGATATTAGAAGTAATTGGAGAGGTTAGGATTAGAAGATATAATTTAAGAGGTATGATTCAGTGAGAAAAGTTTAGAAAGTCAAAACCAGAGGTGTTGAAGAACCCAGAAGATTAGGATTTGAGAGAACACAGAGAATAAATGCACCGGCGCCATTGCGAACGATTTTGAGCCATGTTATTCGAGGTCGCTAACCATCGATTATTATCATCTCGCGGACCCCAACCAGGTAGTCGACAATTACCGACATGGCTAAGTCCACTCGTCAATGACTTCATGGATTTCTGCCATGTTTTGGTTTGGCCGCCCCCTTAACTTTCTTCCAACCTATTCCTACACTACAAAACAAAGCTCGACGAGGCAGTCGGTGGTTGGGCATAAGCAACACATGTCCTAACAACCTCAACTGATGAAGTTTCATCACTTCATCTATTGATCTGCCATTCTTACCTAGCACCCGATTCCTAATAACAGCGTTGATCACTCGTTCGTCCCACGATATACGAGCAATGCTTGGAAGACACATATGATCGAAAACCAGTAACCTACGAATATCTTCTACTCTCATTGGCCATGTTTCACAGCCATAAAGTAAGACGGAGGATATATATATATATATATATATATATATATATATATATATGTTCAGATATATATGACCACTGACTATGATCGTTTATCTGTAACAGATTATGAGATCGATTTCATAGGCAAGTTATCAATTCAGCTATATCAGTCAATATCATGTGTTTATAATCTCACCACAGTAAACTCTGTAAAACTCTTCCATGTCTACAATGTTTATAACTTATATAAAATAAATACTATTTCAAACTAGTCAGTCATTATCTATGTAGAGCTTGAAAAAAATAAAATAAATTCATCGGCCTAATTTACCAAATCAAATTAACGCCAAGAAATGTTGATAAAAAAGATGAATTGCAAACGAAATTGAAAATAATTTAGTAGCAGAAAGTATGAACAATAAGTAAATAATCGCTGAGCCATAGTATGTGTGAAGAAACACTGATATTCAAGATTGAAACGAAGGTGAATAGTGAATTTATCTAGGGCAATCAAAAACAGAATTCTAAGACGGATAACCAACCAACTCATACCGTTCTGTATCATCTGAATAACCCTGAACAAGTAGTGTGCATCGACCAACACAGCTCAGACCAATGATGAATTAAATCTCTTTTTCTAGACGATTAAATATTTATATCAGAAAAAATTTTTTTCTTAAATGAATGAATCATGAGATATTTGTGACTATTCACTACCGTTATGACCCACTTAGTTTGATAGTTTGTCATCATTCTCACCGGTAACCACAACAATGACATGCTGGGTTTAAACAACAGCAAAAATCTTATTAGATGAAGATAGACGTATTGGTTCTTGTTATATTCTTCAATATAGAGAATATCGTAATTTCGAAATCATAAATGAATCATTTTTAGACCGCCATTAGAAACTTGAAAGTACTGGACGACCGTTTCGTCCTGGTATGAGAGTCAGCAGTAGGGGAGTTCAATCCTGTAAGTTGTAAGCAGCAACTACCAAGGATAAATGGGTGAGGTTGCACAAAATCCTTAGTTCGATCAGAGTTAGGCATTAAAACCGTTGTATGCCGGCTCAGTGGTACAGAAGTTCAGCGTTCGCGCTCAAGATCCAAGGTCCTGTGTTTGAATCCTGCTAGTACCAGTAGTCGTGGATGCTCGCCGCTGATGAGTCCCATAACAGGACGAAACGGCCGTTCAGTGATCTCCATAATACACTATCCCAATATTGTAATACTCATTATTGATTTATTTTCTCCGTATCATTAATGTTATTGTTAAATTGCATACCTTTCGTTTAGTCGTGAAGTTTTATCTCTTGACTTGACTCACTCATTTACACTACACTAAACTGTTGTTTCTTATACATCACCTTCTGTCCTTATTATTCTTGAAAGATTTACACAAATAATATTCAGTAATTATCCAGTAGTATTGCAACAACACAGCTGATTTAATAAGATTTTCCATGACTGGAAGTGATAAAAATAATAAGAATCCATCCCGAATTCCTCAACTAAGTAGATTAAATAAAAAAACACAATCAGTGGGCAAATGACATTTTTGTAAATATATGTATGGAAGGCTAAAGATTACAACACTATGCTGAGTATTGGAGACAGACATGAATGAGAGGAATGAACAGCAGTTGGACAGAACTGGGACAAAAGTCCCGATACAGAGTAGGTTGGAGAACGCTGGTCAGCGGTCTATGCTCTACTGGGGTTGACAGGCTTAAGTAAGTATATAAATATATAATTTAGGAATTAATGCTGTTTTCCTGTCAACACCGACCAGGATGAAATGAACAATCAGTTTATGTATGGAATTTTAAGATCACCAAATCGTGATCAATGCTGCTATGCTTTTTAAAATATCATTTCAAAATGAGAACATAAAAATTAAGCAACAGAACTCAAAAGTATGACAAAATAAATGAATAAACACATCTTACCATTATCTTCTTCATTTAAAGTAAGATTAGACACAGCATGATTGATATCCTCATCATCAGTAGATGAATGTACCAATGAACTGTCTTTATCTACCACTGTTTTATTAGAAATCAATGTAACCGAACCAACTGGATAGATGCGGGAACCACTTTTATTAAAGTGAATAAATTTTAATAAGTAGATGCAATAATTTTTAAATTATTAACAGTAATAATAATATTGAAATCGTAGTTTAAATCATGAAATGTGATCTTAGATGCACCACTATTGAAAATGCAAAAACACTGGATGGCTGTTTAATCTTAATATGGGATTCCTTAGCAGGGCACATTCACACGACTCGACATTCAAGGCAGAGCATTCAAAACCTACGGTCCCACACACGCAGATGCTTAATCTCTACGCTACTTAGCCAGTATCTGACTGTGCAATCGTCTAAATTCAATCGATTCACGACACTGCACAACCTTCATCCATTGCCTTGAGTGGCCACTGTCGGGTGGACCACTTCAGGAAACTGAAGATGGTTCCACAATATCATGGACTGATTGAAATTAGAGATTAAGCCTCCATTGGTTGGACCGTATATCTTGGATGCGGTTCTTTAGATATCGAGTTGTGAATGTGAAGGGTTGATAAATCCCATATTAGGATGAAACAGCCATCCAGTGTTTTGGGTTTTACAATAGTGCTAAATATAAGACCATTTTTTGATTCACATCATAAAATTTCTACAATCCCTACAATACCTTATACTGACATTAGCGTTAATTGTTCATAAGTTTTTTTATTCAGTTGAGTAAAAAATCTTAATCAAAAGATTGACCAATCGTCTATCCTATTACTAAAATAAACTATCTTATAGAGACAGTTAGCAGAAAGCAGTAACTCAATTTCTCTGTAAATCAGTCACTAATTAATCGACAATGAACAGCTCAGTTTGTTAAACTGATCCCGATTAAGTTATGGAAACATATTTTTGAAGATGACTGGTTTTGTTAGTGATATTATATGAACTAACTAAAGTTAGACATCCATTTAAGTTCATTGAGGGGGATTGAATTCCAGTTCAGTAGTCTAGAGATTAAGTGCTTGCGAGTGAAACCGAATGTTGTGTGTGTGTGTGTGTATGTGATGAGTGTACACAGACGAGAAGTCCTATACCAGAACAAAATAAAAGTCCACTGCTTCCTAGTTTTCAATGAATGATGATAAGTTAAGGTCAGCTCTTGGTATTGATAACAGTTTGGATATAACTTGGACAATACCGGTTAAAACCACTGAGACAATATGAAACCCTTTTTCAGTTACTTAGTAGATACGTTTAATTGTATCGAACTATATTTGTTTTCTTTCATGTTCGTCTCAATAGAAGCTTAAAATTCGGTCTCGTCAGTGAATAATATCATAAATCAATCACAGTGTACTACTTACTACTCTAATTTCACAGATCGATCAATATTGCATTCTTACACACTTACCAATTTGCATGTAATAATTAATAGCAAACCAAAGAATATATATATATATATATATATTTCATACATGACAATGTTCCTTTTCACCTAATCTACAATTTAATCAGTTCATGTGATTAATGAATTTTTAAACGTGGGCTCATTATAAACTTATCGATTAGTAGATTACAGTATTAACTCCATTCAAATAGTGTAATGCATCATTCCACGTAATTACTGTAATTCATTACGATTGAATAAAGAAGCAAATCTTTTCAAGTAGTGTTCATTATATTTTATTGTTTTATTTATTATTCGTGGTATTGATTAACTAACTACTAGTTATGTTTATAAACGTGAATTAACTTTTCACACAGAAAAAAAAACAAACAACATAGTACATCCATTAGAAAAACGAAGGAATGATTTGAAGTAGATAGACACTTGTTAAAAAGTAAAGTTTCTCTTGTACCGTTCAAAACACTATTAAATTCTGAAAAATATATGATCGTTGAAAGTAACAAGCTGTTTATCGTGGTCATGCTACTTAAATCGTATCACCAAAATCAATTAATTTACTTTCTAGTAGTATATTACAAAGAATTATGCTTGTATAAACAAACAGACAAAGGGAGTGGAAATCTATTCTCCTGTATTCTTCGTATAGTTAACTTGTTTATTTTGGTTACGCACAGAATCATATATATTTTTATGAATATTAAGCAGACAGCAAATTTCGCTGAGATTTGCAGATCACACACTTATCAAAATTAGAAAGATGTCCCCAAGCATACTGTATCTAGAAACTGAAAAATATAATTAAGTTTACATTAACGGTTAGGGCGTTCACGCACAATACCGAAGGTCCTGGGTTCCAATCCTGCGGGGTGCAGGAGTCATGGATGCGCACTGCTGAGGAGTCCCATACCGGGACGAAGCGGCAGTCCAGTGGTTCCAGGTTTCTAATGGTGGTCTAACATTGATCGATTCATGGTTTTAAAAAATGTGTGGTCAAATAAATATCTGATTGGCATTCATATAGCTTCCTACCTTTTTTGTATTTGAGTAATATACATTTGCTTGACATAAATTGATGTATGGTTTATTAATCGCCGCTCACTGAATATTTAGTTGAATGCAAGTGATTCGTACACGTAATAGAATCGTTCATACAAAGTAAATCAACGTCCTACTAGTGTTTTAAAAGAAACTTGTTAAGATCGTCTCTAAGTATAGTGTTCACCTTGGTCGCATAACGAGAACAAAATAATGAACCAGAGTCCAGGTAGGCTACTCTGATCCCTTGACCAAAAGGTATCAGCAAGAAGTTTTGATTGGTGTAGAAATCGTATTCTACAAACACCCAAGAAGCACACAATGAATCCAAGCACTCAAATTGCGTTTATTTATACTCCATAGAGACGTGCTTGGGAGAGAAACAATAATAGCACACTAAAATGACACTGTAACCAATCACAGCCAAGGATTCACCTGGTGGGAAATGTGATCTCAAGGTCAACTGATCGGTCCATGAATAAAATCCAAAATAAAGATATTTATCAAGCGAGTTGTGGGGATCTAACATCCCCAACAAAACTAAACATTATTTCAGATTTCTAAAATTTCTCAAATAAAAGAAATTCAAGTGGACTTTTTTTTAGATCTAACCATTCACCGTAAACTGACACATTCAAATTGGTATGTGGATTTCATTTCTACTTATAATTTTGATTAGAAAATTTCCCTGGCTCTAGATCCATTCAGAAGAGCTAACTAGATCAATACTTCAAAAGAAAATACGCCAACAGACTAAAAGAACAAACAAACACACAAATAACCATCTTCTGAATTAAGAATTTTTCTCAGAATATTATTGACACAGAATTAAAATGGAGTGATCTGTCTTTAGATAACAATACGAATGAAATATCACGTTTTTCATATGGTACTGTGGTGCGAGCTACTTATAAGTAGTATATGATGTGAGTGTCAACGTAATGTCTGGCAGCAGAAGATGGGGGAAGATCAAGAAAGGAAGAGTTAGAACACAATGGAATTTGTATGAAACTCATGAATAGTGACAATGGATTGATGTTTTGCAACAGGAACAGTCCAGTTCGATATGATGAACTGATATTTTGCAAATTAACGATTTACGATATCGTTTTCCGATTTTACTGAGTAACTCTGTAATTTTCGTTAAATACAATTGGGTTGCCCCACCTGTGTTCTCGTTCACTACAGCAGTAGTTGCATCATACACGAGATGGTTTAACTCCATTCATCACAGCTTTTCGACAGAACTCCAAAAGTTGTATATTGGAGATAGTTACCAATGAGCACCTGTTAATTATTTAATACAAACAGTCTTGGATATAACAAGATCAAACAGTCCCTCTCTAAGAAACGAACAGCCATTCTGTAATTGATGGTCAGCACATGATCATGATGACAATAAAAAGCTTCCTAACCCATCCCAACAGTATTACGATAGTTGGTCTTTTTAAGAAAAACAAAATAATCACTTACAAAGGTGTTTGCATTGTATAAATTCCTTTTTCTTTCAATGATAACAAAAGGGGAGTTTCCACTGAAATTTGACAATCAACAGGAATTCTCATTTGTATGTTATCTTTACAAATTTTTCCTATCCATAAAGCAAGTTGTCGATTACTTTCTATATAAAGGTTAATAGTGAAACATTTTATTTAATTAACATAGCACTCACTAGTAAAAACACGGTCTACTTGTTACTTAATAAATAGTATATCTCTTATTGTATAAAATAAACTACTTAAAAGCTGTCGATTGCAATAACTAAGAGTCAGTTATTTAGTCAAACACACAATGTGAAATATAACACAAGTGTACATTGGTTCCAGTTGCCATAATTTAATCAGCAGGGCAAGAAACTGTAACAATTTGACATAATATTCACCGTTGACATATCATAAGGGAGGGTGGTGTTAAATGCAGTTAGCTCTGGAAATTATGATATCTATATGACTAAAGTTTGCATCATAGCAGAATATTTCATGCTAATACATTATACTACTCGACTCAAAATAAGTAACATTAGTAGTTATTCTAAATAAATCAACTTTCCAATTGGGAAAAATTGTGTATCTTTTAACTACTTGTTAAGCTCAAACAAGAAATTATGAAACATAATTCATGGTATCTCAACAAGGAGCCCAATTTACTGAAAGTGGTGGATCTATTAGGGCCATGGTAAGTAAATAGAAGAGGAGAGTTATATTGTCTAATGATGGCTAATGATTGTCATAATTCAATAGTCCGATGATTTGGTGGATAGCATCTTGGCTTTCAAAGTATTCAGTACTGTGTTCAATCATCAATTGAAAATGATGAAATTAAATGATAGACACATCCGTTAGTCACTCTGATAATCAATTAAATAAGATTTTTCAGCCAACTTAAAATAAATAAATGCTTGCCTTCAATCAAAATCTTTCCACTATCGCTGTATATGCAAACATCAATATTGCATTTTGTTTTCAATTCATGCGATGCAATTTCCACTTTTGAAAATGAAGCAAACTTATAATTTTTCTCGTCAAGTGGAGAATTTCGATATTCCATTAAACATGCTGAATTAGTCTTTGAATGTTGTTTATCTGATTCAATTGACAATTTCATATGATTTGCTGCTTGACAAGGCAAACCATCTTTCCAGAATCCTTCATAATTAGGCAGCAGATTTGTTTTACGTGTTAGTTTACCCTGTCCATTTGGTTTGCCATTTTTGAATTCGCCCTTAGGAACAAATTATCAAAGTAAACAACAAATGTTATCTAAATGTTTGGTAGGTGAAATAGCCAAAAAACAATTGTAAATGCCGAAAAAATGCCAAACTCAAGTTTAAGAAAAAATGTCTAATTTCTAACACAACAGGAGTCTCATTTAAATTTACAGACTGTTAAACTATAAGATAGTTTAACAGGGGATCATTGAAAAGTTGACATAAAAATTGTTCCACAGAAAAATTTGAATAGGTTTCGCAACTCTTATTGAAAAAAACGCTTTGGGTAAGTAAGTAAGTAGAAATGTAAACAACAATGTGTAAAATTGAACAAATCAAGAAAAGAGGAATAACAATATTCAAGCGTCCCATATAAAAACACTCAACACCTTAAATGGTTAATCGACATGTTTTTCCTCATTTCAGGGCGAACTGATTACACTTCATTGGTTAACTGAAAGACAAATTATTTCCTGATATAAATTGAGGAAAGCTGATTCTACTAATTTAAGGAATTTCACGTTTAACCGCCATTTCACAAATTATGTTTAGATAAAGGTTAACAAAGAGAATCCACAACTTATACAGAAATTCTTATTTGCAGGTACAAAATAGTAACAGTCAGTTAAAATTACCACATATCCAAAGAATAGTGTAATATATAAAGCCTATGTAATAGAGTTCTAACCGGTCATTTGTTCTAGTAAGGCTGAATGGTTAATCGACATGTGTCATCGTCTTTATCACTGCCCCCTTTAGTTCTCTTGACTTAGTTATCTTTTTGGTGTATTGTAAATACTTCAGCATTACTGTGGTGTGTGCTACTTATATGAACGATATAAGTAGTATAAGGATGGACGTGAAAGAAGAAGTCTCACGGTCAGAAGAGGAAAACGGAAAGCAAATGGAGCAAAAGCAATAAATAAATAGAGTACTGACATGAAGTAAAGGAGGCCACAGCAGGAATGGAAGAAGGCTGGAGCGTTGGAAGTCACGACTCAAAGATGGTGTGCAAATAGAGTGTTCAATGTGATGTTTTCGTTTTTAATTGACTCAGAGTGTAAATTTCCTAAATACAATCTATCGCGCCTGCCTCAGTCTTCTCATTACCACAAATTAATTATCTTATGTGATAAGTAAGCATCAAACTCTGGTTTCTGATTTCATTGTTGTCTTGGCTAGGATTTGTACATTAAATGTTACGTTAATTACAATGTATGTACTTAAAATAATGAAAATTAAAGCTCATCATGTTTTGGTTACAATGAATAAATTGCCAATTGAACAATTGAAAGCAAAGAGTGATTTCACTATTTGATATTTTAAATATTATTGTTTTACAAAGTAGTTCAACAATGAAACAGATCATCATAACTAGTAAGAAAACAGACAGTATAATTTCCTAATACTGGGCATAAAATACTAAATTCTCCTGCTATTGACGTACACAACGAACTTATAGTGCGTTGAAATAACGCAGTGACTGTCTGTTTTCCATCAACTAGCTATATGATATGGAAGTGATTATCTTACCCTTCAATTTCTTCTAATTTTTTATTCAAAATATGGGTCGGAGTCTATTTTAATAAATTATTCTTACCTCATATTTTATGCCATTTATCATCTTTAGGATACCATTGCCATGAAAAATATTATTGTTCCAATACCCTATGTAATAAAATCTTCGATAAGTTATTCCCATAAACATTGCTACATACTTATGTGAATACAAACATCCTGGTCCATTTCTTTTATTTTGAAAAAATCCACCAACATACTTGCATTTGTCCACGTCGACAAACTCTCCATGACCTTCCTTTTAGTTTTTTTTAGAAATGGATTATTACCCTGTTGTACGTTGTGATGCCAATCTCCTTTGTATGTGGATCCATCTCCATACCTCATTAGACCGTACCCTTGACGTTCCCCAAACATAAAATGGCCAATGTACTCGTTTTTCGATATGGCATAAAATCTACGACCACTCCCACACATCTCTCCATCAATAAAGCTACCTTCATAAATGCTACCATCCTTCATAAAAAATCTTCCATTCCCTAAGATATTAGATGAATTCGAAAAACGTACCACATTTTTTACCATTGAACCATTCACCTTCATACTTATAATATCCATTTTTATAAATATAGGTACCTATACCTGAAAGCGTCACATAATCAGGAATTAGAAATTTACCATTACGTTTATTTTTAAATGTCTGACCAACATAAGATCCAGTTGACATTGTTGTAAGTACAGATACGTTTTTTCAAGGGTCGAAAATTTTTTCACAACCTTTCTTTACTGATTACAGATACAAGGTTAATGCTTTTAGATATTTTGGCACAAAAATAATTCTAAGAGATCAGTCACTTGAGTAGTTAATATCACTAGTCCTGGTAATGAGTTTTATTCAGTGCCTGTTAAATAATAAAAGATTTCAAATTCCACTCGATGTTATTTTTGTGCTTATAAAACTATGGGTTTCAATATCAAAAATTACTGACACTATAAAAAAACTAACCAATCAATCGTTATCACCAAGATTACTCCACTGCTTTAATATTAATGAAAGAATTACATCAAGCATTTTCTAACGACCATTTATGTAAAAAGGTGATTTTGTTTGTAATAAGCAAGCTACATTAGACTCCTTTTTGTAGTTATGCTCACATGGGGTTAACGCTATGCTTTGAACGATACAACAGACGGGTAGAGTACGGTCTCTCAAAGGGCTAGTTATCAAAACCTTGGGTTTATTGCAATAAACATCAGTGATAAAGTCTATTTACAGTAAACACTGAATAAAAGTGTACTATTCACCCGAAATATTCCTACTACACGACTAAACTGCCCTTAAAACCAGTGTGGCTCACAAAATAACTAGATCTAAGATACCGTAATTTGAAGGCAATGACTGATGAATCTGACTTTAATGGCTGCCCAAGCTATTATCTTGGCTTACAAATCAGTATCTGGATTTTTATATCAAGCAGGTCATGATATTGCTGTTGTTATTAACCTAGTTATTAGATTTGGTAAAGTACTTTATAACTAACCGTCAATTTTTAACTTTACAATATTTTATCAAATATGACCACAACATAATACGGTTTCTTAATGTCGTTTATCAGTTTCACTGTTTTCGTCTTTGATCGAGACATGATTATGCAATCTTATAACTAATATGGAGTTCTGTGTAAAGTAAGAGTCCATAACTGTTGCAAAGTTAAACAGTTTATATTATTTTTGCTTCACATGTATGAAAATGTATTTTGATAAACCTCCCTACATTTGCTGAAACATTTTAAATGTCCGTTAAAAGGAACTTTTAGACTAGCGAAGACCAGAATGCATAGAACAGATAAAACATGGAAACTACAATTAAATGTAAGGTTTTTTCAGCCCATCAGTTGCTTTAAAGAGAAATCAGTTCATTAATATAGACTGAAATTTATTATAGGCTCCAGTCTTTGAAAAATAACTGCGTTGAAGTTTATGATGATTATCACCTAATTTCTACATTTTTTTAGAAAAGTTTGTAAGAAATAGATTTACCGCTTAACCTGCTTGAATTTTTTTGAAATTTTCGACTACTTTTGGAATCAAAAGCTGAATTAAACCCTCCTAAATGTTTTCGAACACAGTAAATATCTCTCAACAGCTCTGTCTGTTGTGCTACGGCCGCAAGAATCAGTTTGGGAACAGGCCTCCATAATTTCCGGTTTTAACGTCGTTTAAAAGGCTTAATACTCTCTAGACATCTAATAAATGAGCCCAAAGTTTGACGTGAGTGTATTTTATGCCAAATAACAAATCAGATGAAGATTTATATTGCTTTTTTGTTCCTCTTGAGAACGACCGTACAAGATACTGCATAACTGGCCTTGGTCGAGATATGAGGACCCAGATCAAGCAAACTCAGGTCTCAAAATTACTCGCCGGTAGAACTAATGCAGAATAACTTCATGGAGTTTATCGATAGGTAACTTGATAAGTTAGCTCTCAGTACTTCTTGGTAGAATGTGTACTTAGAGTACAACCTGGTTCGCTATACTTCTAACTTAGCATTATTCCCTACATAGCTTGTTCTATGAATTCTTTAAGCTGGACGTATGCTTATGATTGATTTCTAAGGATGTTACGTACAGTTTTAATTTTCCTCCGACTCTAAATTCATCACAACGACCCGTTCAATATTCAACATAACCAATATCTTTTCAAAAGCTAGTATAAACCTACTGATTTCCTTACGCTTGATTCTTTTTCTCTCGGTACGGTTCCAGGTCTTTGGTAGTGTCCAATGAATGTGGCATAGCCACTCGACTGTCTAATTCTAGTCAGTTGGCAGTTAGTTGTGAGTTTGTATGTCTCGGGATTCGAATGAAAATGTTTGTTTCAGAGTAGTGGGATTTATGGATACCATCAGCTACCACATTACCAGACCGGAGACCAGTTATCTGCAATGTGGATAATAGTAAAGATAAAATTCTAATGGATGAATAAGATGAATAAGATTTCAGAACTAAGTAGTATGTAGATCACTTCTTTAATTCGTATTGAAGATTGTGAGAGAGGACCGAACATCTCTCAGTTGGCGAACTCTCGAATTTTCCTCACGACACTTACTCCCACTAAGAAGAGATATAACGCTTTTGGTCGTGAACTGCTAGCAGCCTACTGTGCCATCAAACATCTCCTGCACTCAGTAGAAGGTTGCGACTTTATCCTCTTCACCGACCGTAGGCCTTTATCGTGTGCTTTTCATACTAAGTCTGACCGCTACTCACCACGAGAGTCCAGACATTTGCACTATATATCTCAGTTCATGACAGACCTTCGTCATATTAAAAGCGAGTCGAACTATGTTGCCGATGCTCTCTCACGTATTCAAATAAAGGCAGTTACTTTACCAGTGCTCGATCTTCCGTATGTGGGTAAGGTAATGCCTTCAATGTCAACGACCAAAAATGCACAGGCAAGTAGCCTCCCCCATTCTCACATTTGCTACGCCTGATGCTCGCTTCGATCATGTTCATATTGACATTGTAGGACCATTGCCACCATCGCATAGGTATGATCACATACCAAAAAGATGACCCGGAGCTATACCCATCACTTCTATTACGGCGGAAACAGTTGATCACCGCCTTATAGAACGATGCATAGCGCATTACGGTTGTCCGTCGACTGTCACAACTGATCGAGGACAACAGTTCGAGTCCGAATTATTCTCCTCGCTAAACCGGCTGCTTGGTACGGAGCGCATAAGCACTACCACCCAGTTTCGAATAGTTTAATCGGACGGTTTCATCGCCAACCTAAAAGTGCTGTTCGAGCACACGAAAACAACAATTGGTTCGAAACTTTATCGCTCGTCCTCTTAGGTATCAGAACGAGTTTAAAGGCAGATATTCAATGTTCCGCCGCTGAATTAGTTTAAGTCATCACATTGCGTCTGCCTGGGGAATTTTTCACACCACGGAGCAGTGATAACTTCAGTAAATCAGACTACGTCCAACGATTGTCTGAATTTATGCGAGCACTGCCTCCGGTGTCAACTCGAGTTAAACATCGACAGGTCGCTCTCCCTCGAGAGTTATCTACCTGTTCGCATGTTTTCATGCAAGTTGATTCAGTACGCAAACCTTTGAAACAGCCTTACGAGGGACCTTTCAACGTGATTTCTCGTCATGAAAAGACCTTCAAGGTTGCTCGACATGGCCACGTCTAGGTAGTAAGCATTGATCGTCTCAAGCCAGCACATGTCGATGACAGTGCCCCACTTGCTAATCCGAGACCCAATTCTAGACCTATTACACCAACTAGCGGGATCCTTGGGGCTACTTCAGGTCCCACGCCAGATAAATCAGAAACCTCATTCTCACGTCCCAGTCAACGGCACGCGCCATGTTCTGTATCTACGGATGAGACTCCGGTCTCACGTCCAAATCAGCAGACCACTGCGCCCTTGACTTCGGATGAGATTGCTGGCTCACGAGGTACGCACGGAACTAGCGTCTCGCATTCCGGTCGCCGCCTACGCCTACCTGTACGTCTTCTCGAATAACTACACGGGCGACAACCGAGACGTGACAGTATTCTATTCCTTGTACTACATTATGTTACATCTTTCTCTTTTTCTTTTATTTTGTATCCTCAGACCATGCCTACGACCTTCACCCTGTTGGTACCGTCGACTTTAGTCAATTTTAGTGAAAGCTAGCCTGACCACCCACGCTCTTGTCAATGCACTCAGTCGATATTTTGGTTCCGAATGTCCTGGCATACGTATGGTTTCCAGCTTCTGGTTTCTGGCTCTTTCGCTCAATTTGATTCGGTCTTTCGTCTGCAGTTCATTTTTTTGTTACGAATCCCTATAAACGCGTTCTTCAGAGCCGTCCTGGTGTGGCATGCCAACTCTAGCACTAGGCTTGGCACGTTACTATTGGTACGCCTCAACGTAAAAGCATCTCGTTGACAAATCAAGCCTCATCGGTTGCTTCCTGTCTGTCAACACTTTCGCCGTACAGTCGTCCGTTAACTGACCAGGTCCCCCTTCCTCACGAAACCACTACGTATCGAAAGTTTAAACCCTTTCTAGGAGGGGGCTAATGTAGTGATTTACCTTTACGAAGAAAACACTGCTGCTGAAGTATAAACATTTATTATTGTACTTAATTCTGACAATAATTGTTATACTGTACACCTCTTGTTTATCTGAACAAAAGACTATCTCTCGCACGCCAAGCGTGTTATTCCCATTCTCCTCTTCGCAAGTCTCCTGCGTGAACTTTAGCTTTCTGTACGCCCTCTTGCCTTGATATTATTTCGATATCACGAGGCTAGTATCAAATATACTTCTTCCTCTAGGATCTGTTTCTTTCTTGATTCTCTGAGTCCGTGGAGCAACATTTGTTATCCCCGCGAAGAAATATATCGTACGAAACGCTATACACACATCATCTGCAAAAACGTTTAAACTCGCTTCAGATGATACTTAAGAACAAGAATAAAACTCAAAGACACAAAGGTTTTTTTATTTAGTTATATATTTAAGTATATACAAAAATTTAATTATATTGATGCATATGTCACCCTTTCACTATTCGCTTTTTGTAAGCTTGTCCCCATGATCGACGTGCGTACTTTGTGATCTCACTGAATTTGAAAACCATTTGCCTGAATATTTCGGCGAATTTTATGACTCATCAGAATTAGCTACTTCGAAAAGCCTGGAAAACTAAATCATCAACCTCTAATTCACCAACAAATAATCCTGAGGTTCCGATCACTTAGATAATAATTTAGTTACTTTATGGACGATATGAAGCACAAATGTAGCTTCTCATGTAAGATTGTCTAGAGAAACTGAATCAGTTAAATGATGTCTTCCCACTATGCAGGTATATAAAAACTGCAACTGGAAGGTGCTCCAACAGACATTCACACTAATAAATATTGATTCCATGTTATGCTACTTAAGGTCTTCTGGAGACGAAGAAATGTCAAAATTGGAGACCCCACCCTTGCATATTATCTATGGGTCAAGAACTTCTGTTGATAAGTCCGCATCACTGACTTCATTGTATCTGCCGATCGGAGCAAGTGGTGGTGAAATGAAGACTCATCCCCATGATATGGAATGTAGTTCCCGGATAGGATATGACCAGCCTAACGACGTGTTGCACATGTTCGTGTGGGTTGATTGGGTAAGGTTTATACTACCGGCAGGTCATGCTACGATAGATAGGGAAATCAAGGGCCTGATGGGAAGGTATAGGTACCTAAATAGCTTGATAGGTCATATCCATGCTGGAGGGCGGGTAGGCGTACTGCTGTAAGTCCTACACGTTCTTCCGGTGTGGATTAGGGGATGAGTGGGAACCCTAAATAGAAGTGTCATTAACGCTTGCTTTTTTGCATGGAGGGATTTTGCGGTCCGGTGTAGAATCCTTTTTGAATGTTTCGTTTTTTGGAAAATCCCTCCATGTTTACATATTTTTGTTATAACATGACGGACATTTTCTGTTGACATTTTGCTATTTTATTTGATTCCAATTTGAGATTTTATCATTGTATATTGTTATTATTTCTATATTTTGTACATATATTGAAGTTTTTATGTTTGCTTCTGAACTGTATATGTTGTTTAAATTTGATCTTTAATATGGCCACAGCCATATTTGGATTGATACGGTGGCGGTTGGACTTAACGTCACTTATTCCCCTTTGCCGTGGATACTCTTCGGAGTAATTGTGACCTGGAAAGTGCATCAACTCCAGGTATTGCTTTGTATTTCCATCTTTTAATTAATATAGACCGTTTTCTCCTGGAATTGTTGTGTTTTTAATATTGGACCGGGAGATACGCGTTCAGATTGCACTTATTGGAAACCATTTGAACTGCTACGGTAGAAATCCATTTGTAGTCTGGAGTTGTTCCTAAGAACATTTATAGTCTGGAGTTGTGGCTCGACTTTTGATTAGAAGACCAATTACAGTCGGATTATTAAGAAGAATAAAGAAACATTTGGAAATTTAATCGTTTATAACACTAACCTTCTTGAAAGAAGAATCTTGGATTACTTATCGTATTTTTGTATTCGAACTGTATTTTGGAAGACGATTTTCTGATTTTGGATATTTCTTACCTGTGGAATTCCTACATTTTGTATTTGTTATTTATCTTCCGTTGAACTTCACTTAAACATGAGCAGCCGGAAGAAAACAAACACGAGGAGGGTGGAAGAGCTTGAAGGTCCCCGAAACGCTAGGCAAGTCGTTAATGATGCTTGTTTAATGGGTACCCACTTTATTAATAACGATGTTATGTCTGATACTGATTATTGTAAGTCACCTTTGGCAGGCATTAAGGAACAAGGCTTAAGTGAGAGTTCTAAGGTACCAGAGACGGATCAGATACTTAGGACACCGATAGTAGGTTTAGAACTACCTAAGGTCGAACTTTCATTTTTTGATGAAAAGTCTCGCGACTACTTTAGATTTATGCGCCAAATTGAAACGTTTATAGAACCCAGAGTAAAAGATGAAAATTTGCGTTTATTGTATTTAATTCACTACTGTAAAGGAAGGACAAAAAATGCGATTGAAGGTTGTATTATAATGGATCCACAAGCGGGATATAAGAGAGCTAAGGCCATCTTAAAACAGCTCTGTGGGCAGTCACATGTAATAGCCCGGGAAAGCTTAGAGGACTTATTTAGAACCGGGAATGCAGATTTTAATGATCCTGAAGAATTGACGAATTTGGCTATTAAAATGCAGAATGCTGCTTTAACCTTAGAACAGCCAAATTGTACAACGGAACTTCATTCCCTGGTTACTTTAGAACGAATAGTCAGGCTCTTACCTCGTCGAATGCAAGCCCAGTGGGCAGAGCTGGGAATCAAGTGGGACGAAGAGGAGAGAGAGCCTAATTTCAATGAGTTGACGGAATTTATTATGTCTCGTGCTAAGATAGCTAGTAGTAGGTTTGGAAGATTAGCTTATCGGGCTAAAACAGGACATAATACGGAAGCTACTAGTGGTCTGCGTGCGAGACATGAGGATTCTTCGTTTCTACCTAACGCACGCCCGGAATATAAGAGAGTTGTCAATTATATCACGAAAGTATACGCTGTTGAAGGCCGAGTATGTGACCGTGATGATGTAAGACCTCTTGATGCGTATCCCAGTAAGAAGCCGGTTTGTGTAACAGATAAGATGGATTTTTTAAGTATGGAAAAGAAGGAAAAAGGTGAAAAGTGTAGGCATCAAGATGGATCCGAGGTGTGCGATGATAAAAGCCTCTTAACTTCTCGAAAAGCCTGGAACGGTTATTTGGATTCGAGTAAACAGAGGTTAGTGAGTTCAGTGAATATGAATGAGGCCAAGGCAGGATTGTCTGGACGGAATAAAGCCCATGTTCGGAACCCTTCACTTAGGGTAAATTATATAACGGGACCAGAGTAGATTCTAGGACAAGTGATGGCGGTACTGTAAGGGCTAAGAAGCCTAGGAAACAACATGATGCTACTATTATTAAGAAGCCAAAACATCATTCTCTTTCGGATGCTATGACTAGCAATGGAAATAGTAGTCATCAGAATCTTAGTAGTGACAGCGATAGTAAAGAGACAGAAAGTGTGAGCAGTCCACTTATAGTGACTAGTTTATCAACTTCATCGAACGAGCCTTCTAGTGTTTCGACGTCATCGGACCTTGTCACGAATGTTAAGTTGATTGAGGATACACAAGGTTGTGTAACTGTAAGTGTTCCTACTTCGGCTGACTGTCAGTCAAGTGATGAAGAGAAGGAAGCGTCTGATGGTAACAGTCAGTCTACAATGTTGCATGATAACGATGCTATTGATGTGCATATGTCGTGTGTCTCTGAAACGGAACATGGAGAACAACAAGTGAGTTTATCGGCTTTGGATTGTGACACTAATGCTGTTCTTTCATGTAGAGAGATGAGTTATACAACAATGAAAGAGTTTCACTCTACGGATGCTAATGCAGACCGAAACGACGCAACTTGTCTGACACAATGTAATCATGATGACGTTGATAATAATCTGGATGTCACTGATGTGACAAATGAGTTACCGACGATGACGAATGCTGATCAAACCTCCTCTGTATCAGGAGATGGAGAGATAAATATTGATTCCATGTTATGCTACTTAAGGTCTTCTGGAGACGAAGAAATGTCAAAATTGGAGATCCCACCCTTGCATATTATCTATGGGTCAAGAACTTCTGTTGATAAGTCCGCATCACTGACTTCATTGTATCTGCCGATCGGAGCAAGTGGTGGTGAAATGAAGACTCATCCCCATGATATGGAATGTAGTTCCCGGATAGGATATGACCAGCCTAACGACGTGTTGCACATGTTCGTGTGGGTTGATTGGGTAAGGTTTATACTACCGGCAGGTCATGCTACGATAGATAGGGAAATCAAGGGCCTGATGGGAAGGTATAGGTACCTAAATAGCTTGATAGGTCATATCCATGCTGGAGGGCGGGTAGGCGTACTGCTGTAAGTCCTACACGTTCTTCCGGTGTGGATTAGGGGATGAGTGGGAACCCTAAATAGAAGTGTCATTAACGCTTGCTTTTTTGCATGGAGGGATTTTGCGGTCCGGTGTAGAATCCTTTTTGAATGTTTCGTTTTTTGGAAAATCCCTCCATGTTTACATATTTTTGTTATAACATGACGGACATTTTCTGTTGACATTTTGCTATTTTATTTGATTCCAATTTGAGATTTTATCATTGTATATTGTTATTATTTCTATATTTTGTACATATATTGAAGTTTTTATGTTTGCTTCTGAACTGTATATGTTGTTTAAATTTGATCTTTAATATGGCCACAGCCATATTTGGATTGATACGGTGGCGGTTGGACTTAACGTCACTTATTCCCCTTTGCCGTGGATACTCTTCGGAGTAATTGTGACCTGGAAAGTGCATCAACTCCAGGTATTGCTTTGTATTTCCATCTTTTAATTAATATAGACCGTTTTCTCCTGGAATTGTTGTGTTTTTAATATTGGACCGGGAGATACGCGTTCAGATTGCACTTATTGGAAACCATTTGAACTGCTACGGTAGAAATCCATTTATACTTACTGCATGCACTGGTACAAGTCAATAGGTCTACCAGCCCTTTTCCTATATGCTGAAGCAACGAACTGAAGCGTAGTATCAATTCTTGTCATAGTAATCAGTATCGCAAACAGTCAAAACGAATTTTTATTCACCCATGACGCGATGTCATTCTTCGATTCTTTAGACTGTTCGCAGACGGCGAAAGACAATAATGCTTGGTTGACTTGTGTCAGAACGAGCAACTGGATTGTTTGGCCACATGTGAAACCACTCGTTAGGTAGTTATAATGTTCTATTTTCCATTACGGTAAGTTAAGGCTGGCTAACGAAAAATATAAGCAAGCGCAGTTACCAAAGTTTAACCCAACTTGATGCACTAAGTCATTGTGCCGATTCAGTTTTATTTCATGAAGTTATTTCATTTACCATCACTCGGATACAGCACCCCTCACTTCACTAACTATCGCATGCCATAAGGTGAACCACCTCCTCCACTATTACACATCATTGTTGGTTTCTGATATGTAAGACGATTCAATACCCAAACAGTACGAAAAGTTACTAGTGTAAAATCCTTTAGTTTTGTTCTGCATATGTCTGTCTGTTAAACGCGGACATGAATTTACCATACATTGGTTCTCAACTACTGGTGGTTCGCTGTAACGTAACCGTTGAAACTCTCGCCAACTACCGTACTGTGCATTATTTAGTCTGAAACATTACATATAATTTTACGTGAAAAATTTTAGCCATCTATATAAAGCCAATGTATCTTGTGATATATTTACATAACTGATCAACCTTTTACAGAAAATTTGTTAGCGATTTTAACATTTTGATCTCGTCTGTGAATTGGCATGCTTCTTACAACATGTTGTTATTTGAGAATAAATTATTATTATTGTTTCATATTTTGAGTTTCGTGCTTCGCAGTAAGCAATGTAGTCTTTTATACTGAGTTCTGGTATGATACGATCTATCTTTTCTCTGGTGTTATCGGAAGGATTAGGGTTTAAATATATTACTCAAGGAGCGTAATTTAGTAAAATAAATTTGAGAAGAGAAAGATGAAGGTGACGAGGACTTCAGGCTACAATTTGGGGAACAGATACATCTGAGTCATTGCAAACGATTTCGAGCCATGGGATTCAAAGTCTCGAAATATCGATTACTATTATCTTACGAACCTCAACAAGGTAGTATATATCTACAAAAGTGGCTCAGTCCACTGGTCACCGACTTAATGGATTTGTGCCATGTTTTGGTCTAGCCGTTCCTGACTTTCGTTCATCCTGCTCCTACACCATAAAACATAGCTCATCAAGGCAGCTGGTGGCTGAGGACATGTAGCATGTCAATAACAACGTTGAATAAGGACGGGGAAATTGGACAGCCTTAACAAACACCACTTGAAGTAATCAATTCCGGCGACAGTTAATCATAGGCACAGACTCGGCTAGTAGTTTTCGAATACAGAACTTGAGATAAGGTTAATGTACTTTTCCAGTACTCCTTTCAGCGACAGATATTGCCACAGAATATCACAATCTGTAGAGCTGAATGACGCCTTAAGGTCGGGAAATACTGTTATTATGTGTTTGTCCATGTTCTAGGACCTGATGTTGTGTGAAAATGTCGAGGTCTGAAACCAGCTTGGTTTTCTCTAGTCCGTACTTCACGAGCTCTAGTTAGGCGTCTGAGTATTGTCGAAGCTAACAATTTAGACAATACACTAGTTAAAATGATTCCTCTATGGTTGTTCTTAGAAGACTTTTATCCTTTCTTATAATCTGGGACTGTGATAAAGTTGGGTTTAGTTTGATCGACCTTGACGGGCGCGATGTTAACAGATGTTTATTCTTGCACTTAAAGTCAGTATTTGCTAGATCCAGGTGGTTATTTGAGAACAGCTAGAGCAGAGGGTCACCATTGTCTGATCTTTTAGCCACAACATCAAGAAATCCACCCGTGTCTTACCTTTCCACTTGGTATACCTACTTGATCGTTGAGGTTATCAGCCTCTACCACTGAATCATAGTGCTTAACATTTGGCAAAGGGTTAGACAGCTTTTTGTAAAACTCATCTTTTACCTCATCTGAACTGCAGTCAGTGGGAGCCTGGGAAGAGACGGCGTAGTGGTATCGATTAGTGTTCCTATCTTTACGAGTCCTTGCTGTCTCGCTTAGTTGGGAAAGATACAAGCGACTTTCTACTGGGATTCAGTCTATTAGATCTATTCTGCCCGGGGACTTAATGCTGTACCTACCTACCTCCATGGGGAGGAGGAGTAGGGTTCAACATGCAAGAAGCGTGAATCGAGATGGTTCTGTATGTTGACACTGTGGGGTCAAATGATTGAAATTACTCCGATTCAGAGACACAGCACGCATCGACGGCACGAGAATCTAGTGTCTTAACTAAGGAAGCCAGTTAGCTCATTTGGCACAAGGTCTGGACATTAGAAGCCCCAACATGACGTTTGAAGCGTGGTTTCAGGAGACCAGTAATTATGTTCCATGAACTCGAAACGTTTGCCTCATTGGTGCGTGGTGGCAAAGGAATGAGAGAGTTGGTCATGGAGATAAAAGGGTTAGTCAGACGTGTAGGAAGGATTTGATTGTGACTAGTTAGGACTCGTCTGCTGTTACGAATTTGAGGGCGGATGTTGCTTCCTGCCTGCCCACACCGTTTCTTAAGTAATTAAGTTGGATTGGTGCTGTTCTTAAGAACCTGGATGCGTGACCGCGGAGCCCAAGGGTCTTTTTATATGATGAAGAAGTGTTAGTTCCAGTCTTCAAATGGTCTTACTTCTGGGGCCCGAAATCCGTGGGGTAACTTGAAGTGTGACATTTTGAGCGCCGACCTTTTATAACCCTTTCCTTCTTTGTGAGAAGGCAGTCTAGCTGCAGATGCTGGTAGCCCGAGGGAAACACCTCATTGTTATCACAACCCTCTGCAGCCAGCAGTACGACTTCGCCCTCAGGCCTTCACCTGTTGCTTTTGTCTCACTGTTCTCCAATAGACATGTTTGGCATAGTAGAACCTACAGAAACCTATGTTCCATTCAATTTAGCTCCGTTTGGTCAACATGATAGGCGAGCCCTACCGTCACATCAAGGTAGCAGCTAAGATCGGGCGAGTTTTGAGTCCACTATTCTGTGGTGTATCTTACCATCTACTTATATAAGTCATGAAATCTTATGCACTCGAATGAACAATACTGAACTCTCTGTGTTCCATTGTTTGAAATGATCCATGAACTGAAAGTGCTAGATACATTAGGAGGATATCTTTTCCGGCCTAACAGAACATCTCGTCAAGAAGCATATAATTCGGAAGAATGGCCTAATGCCTATTTTCTAGAGCCAAGCAATTAAAAATGCCTGGAAAGTGCCCCCGATTATAAAATGCCCTCCTAGTTATGTTTTTTTATCGCTTTCATTACTACTCGTTTTTGTAAAAGATAAGTAGCAATCCAAGAGTAACGCAGTTAGGTGCTTTTCTTAGTGTGTGTCCTATCCACCGCTTCTTCCTGATTTACTTCTTCACTGGAATCTGGTTTGTTCTCTGCCACAGTACGTTGTTGCTGATAGTGCCTGGCCGACGAATCCAAAGTATTTTGCGAAGACAATTGTTCACAAATACTTGTATCTTCTGGATGATGGCTTTCATAGTTCTCGACGTTTCCGCTCCATACAGAAGAACTGTCTTGACATTTGTATTGAAAATCCTGATTTTGGTGTTGATTGGTATTTGTTTGGAATTCGACATATAAATGCAGCCCTTGTTTTCCTGATCCGCGTCTTAACATCTGCATCAGATCCATCTTGGTTGTCGATGATGCTACCAAGATATGTAGAGGTGTTACCGTCCTCCAAAGAATCTCCATCAACAATGATTTGGTTGGGGCATGTTGTGTTGCATCATAGAATCTTCCTTTGTCCTTTGTGTATGTTGAGACATACTGCTGCAGAGGCTGCTACACTGGTCTTCTTTTGCATTTGTTGTTGCCTGTGAGATAGCAGAGCCAGGACATCTGCAAAGTCCAGATCGTCCAGCTGCGTCCTAACTGTCCAGTTGATACCGTGCTTCCCTCCAGATGTCGACGTCTTCATAATCCAGTCGATCACCAGGAGAAAGAGAAAGGATGAGAGTAAGCAACCTTGCCCGACACAGGTCTTCACCTCAATTTGGTCAGTACACGATCGATCCTTAAGAAATCCTGCCTGTTGATCTCGAAGTTGGGCGTCTAAAGATATGGTCAATTTGGTTCTGAGTAGTGTGATTCGGTGAAATCCATGTGGCTTGTGAATGCGCTTGTGCGGGAATATTGTGCCACCGATGACCAGTTTGTTGAAGGCACATAGGTTTGCTAATCTCTTACCATTTTCGTTCCTTTCTCCCAGTCCATGTCGTCCCATGATGTCTTCATATCCAGTGCTGTCCATGCCAACTTTGGCATTTAGGTCAGCCATCAGAATGGTCAAATCCTTTGGTGAGCGTCTGTCGATGGTTGACTGCAGCCTTTCGTAGAATTGATCTTTAACGTCGTCATTGTAGCCGTTGGTAGGTGCATAGCATTGGATGACGTTCATTGTAATGTCCTCTTTCTTTGGTTTGAAGGATGATTCTGGGTTCATGAGACTCCCATCCTATCAGTGCCTTTTGTGCTTGTTTAGACAGCATCAGTGCAACTCCTTGTGTATGTGAAGCATTTTCCTCTTCATGATCGGAGTAAAACAGCAGTTCCCCTGAAGCTAGTCTCAATTGTCCTACCTGTGTCCAATGCGTTTCACTGATGCCGAGCACCTCGAGGTTGTATCTTTTCATTTCTGCCGCAACTTGAAATAGTCTTCTAGGCTGCCACAATGTACGAACGTTCCATGTACCTAAAAGAATGGTTGCTCTGGTTGTCAGAAGAGGCATCGGCCTCGTGACTTCCGAGGGGACTCGGCTTTCATCACGAGACCTCATAATTCTTCTTCCAACTACCAGGGCTTTTATTTATTTTTTCTGGTTAGAGTTGTTTTTGGCAGGTTAGTTTTCTGGTAGGATGGATTAGCCAACCCTTATGCCCAACCCTCCTGCTATATCCTGGCTTGGGACCGACAGTAGCCCCGAAAGGTTCAAGAGGCGGAGTTATCTGTAGTAAACAGTGATGATTTAATTTCACAAAAATGTACACAGAGTCAAACAGTACTTCACACAGACTTGTCTAAATGGAGCAAAAAATTTATTCCACTCCTCATTTTTAGAATGCGTTCTAACATCCTATATTCTATGTGTTATGAAATGGATTTTTATCGCTAATATTTTGGTGCAAATATGATTGAAGTTGTGAGAACATGAGTAGAAGCTTAAAATATGGAGAGGAAATAAGCGTAACCACATTTCACAAGACATTAGTGCTCTTTTGACTCCACTTAGATTGAGCAGTCTTAAGAAGACTCTATGCTTTTATTATTTACTCCGTATCTATTCCGTTGATGAATCACTTTGGTAAAATGTGGATCATAAGCCAGACACGAATCACACTTCGGACATACATATTTCAAACGTGGTAATAGCGTATGATGGACGAGAGAAACAAATTAAGCACCAGCTTTCAGTATTACACCAATCTGCAGAGTCATTAGGGGACTCAATTTCATAAACCATATATGAAATAGACTTAAAACTACTACGTGAGTTATTAAAAAGGGTAAAGATATGAGTGAAATCAAACGAGAAGACTAGCACTATTTGTTTGACTTAACGTTAGAACAAGTAACGTTGGTGTTATAATGAAGAAGCTGCTACAGAACCTTTAATACAATCAACCAGTAGTTTTATGGGTTATTGTTTCAAGTAACCCCACTGTTCCGGGACAAGCTTACCTTGATTCACAATCTGTTTATATCAAAATATCTGTTTAATCTACGTGATGACTCTAGAGCAGTAGATGCAGAAAATTGGAATGGTTTCCGAAAATTAAGACCCAAAAATATTTAGGTTTAAATAACCATTAAAGAATATTATTGATAAGATTACGATGTCTTGTTATTTGAATATTGAAAATGTATTCGATGCAATGTGGCCTTCATTGCTTTAAGTTTGTCATAACTATCTCCACACATACGCTTACGTAGTCTGGCGGAGAAATGGATGTAGGTTAAGATTTGTCATAATGTTTCTGATTTTTAGATCACTCTGGACCAAATGGAGCGATATGTGCCTCCAATAAATCCTTCCACCTATCCTGTACTTACTTTCTTACTTTTGGCTATCGGTGCATTCTTTATGGCCTGGTTTAGCGTATATGAATTAACTACAAACAAATTTTCTCGAGTTTTGCTGAAAGAATTGCTTATATCAGTTGTGGCATCTGTCTTCCTTGGTTGTGGAACATTGTTTCTCTTGCTATGGGTCGGAATCTATGTATAAGTAAGTTAATCTTTCATAAACGTCTCACCTACTAGTATACATGGCACTTCAGTAGCTACCCTGTGCTTTATTCCATCTCCAGAAAATTCGATACGGACTATTAAAAGTAGATGCATATTTCGGATTCCCCTCTTGTCATGGTATTAGTTTAACCTCAAATCTCTGACAATAACCATAAACCTTCACCCAAACAAAATTGCGAAACCGAAGCTTCGGAATGGTTTTCACATGTATCTTCAGTAACCTGATTTTTATCTCTACAAACTAACTTCTGAGAGTTAAATCTCTACGTAGCACTCCATCCACTTGATCTAGATGGATCTATGAAGTGATTAGGGTTGTGACTGCTTATCAGCATAGGTGCCATTCTAGTCTGTCAGATTAGAAATCCCTTCTGTGTTTTAAAGTCTCTTCATTAAAGTATTGTGACAGTGTCACTGTACTTAGTAGTGCGAGTAAGGCTAGTGTTCTTGCTTAGGTGCAAACAAGAACATTAGATAACATACAGCAGTATTGTAATCTTGAGAACTAAGTTTCGTCATGAAATTTTTGGCAGTAAGCTTACTGAAGGATATTGCTTTTGACCACATAGATGCTGGAGCTAAAAAGTGTTTAATACCTTTTTTTGTTAACAACTGACATATTAAGCTTGTTTGGTCGTATTTCACAAGATTAACTACTCGTCAATATGTAATTTCCGTAGAACTTATTGTCATTTTGACTTCACAACTCAAATGACCGGTTGCGATCTGACGCTAACTAGATATGAAATTCAGACAAAACCATTCTTGCGAATACTTATTACTAAACATACGTTACTTTTAGACACATACGAAGATTGGTGCTCTATGTTATTTTAATTGACAGATATCGCATATGTGAATAGTTATTACATGTATTGGAACTTGATATGAGACCTACTAATCGTGTTATAAAAGTCATCTGTTAATTTATCTTTTCTTTTATAGGTTGTAAAATACACATTGGTTCGTTTTTATTTTGTATTACATAGTCTTCAAAACATAATTTCTATTGTTCGTAATAAAATACATTACTGCTATTTTATATCACGTACCATTGTTTTGTAATCATACAAAGGGTACATGGACCATCTCTCCCACTCCGCATATCGTGAAATTCGGATGTTCTGTACTAGGTAGTTTAAAAAGTAGCAGCAGGCACCTACACCCAACATGCGTAACCCACATGCAAAGAATGTTTCGGACCGTTATTAAAAAAAAGTCAACGCTTATGTAACTTGATCACTTGTAGTCTGCAGATTATATTAGTTTTCGATGTCGATACTCGTCTAAAACGCGGTAATTCGTGACTAATTGTAAAAGTTCGCTACCACTTATGTACTTGGCAATATGTCGTGATATTCAAGCCGTTCGATTGGGAGAATGAGGAAATACTGGATAGGGGGGGACAAAGAACACTCGAGAATTTTCGGCATCTTGGCACTCAGGTCAATCAGCAATCAACAAACACATCGACATTGAATCAATCAGAAATATCAGGTGACATAGGATCAAGGAACAAATCAAAAGGGGGATATAATCAAACCAAGGGTGCAACCAACGACAGGTTTAAGGTAAATAAATGCAACCAATCAAGATCGAGGTTAGCAGAACAAGCCACAGGTAAAACGTGGAGAAATTCGAATTCGCTTCTACCTTAAGTTTGTGCTGATGATGTTCAGAATAACAATGAAAACTCCGCAACTAAAATATCCAGCTCAGAGAACGAAACACGACCATAATCATCCACCTGAGCTTCAAATCTTCTCCACCATCTTAGGTTGGTTCTAGCTGAACGTAGTAGGAAGCGCATCATTCGATATATAACTGACAAATGACGTGAATTCAAAGTGAACCATTTTAAGGAATCAATAGAGGAGACATCCAGGTAATGACAGTAGGGAAATATGTGTGCCCATAAGATCTAGATCTTTTGAGGGTGGCACAACCGTAGACTTGCATTTTTGTGTACAAGTCGTTGCGTAATTCTATGTACACTTAAGCGCTGATAATAAGGCGTTCGAAGTCACTTAGACCGTATCGTGTTCATGTCATTTGTAAAAGGCAGGAACAGCTCATTTTAGTTCATCGTTTTCCGACACAATCACGGTTATAGTTTCGAAACAGTGGTTGATGTGTAGTGAACGTCAACATGATTGGTACTTGGAGTTGTGACCAGATCCGAAAATGTTCTGGCTATATTTTCAAATCTCATGTGCTCATTCAAACGGTTCTCCATAGGTTTACAGCAATAATGAAGCAGTAATACGAACAAAACTGTTACTTCAGATATCTGTTTAATCCATCAATAAAACGTACACAGAAGTCCATCGAAGTCTACACTTCATTGATATAATCATGCTTACTAGCTTAACAGTCTTTACGAAATTACACCGAAGTATCCTAATTCTTTTCTGTCATGCTAGGACATCGTAAAATTCTTCAGTATCTCTCAATTTGGTAGCCTACCTGCGTGAACCCGAAAACTGTACGCCTTAACTACTGCAACTGGTTGATGGCCAATAACTTACGTAAACCTCATCCCGTTTACCCGAATAGCGACTAGTCCAATCAGACGTACGTACGATTGTCCAGGTCTAACCGAGTGCAGTATACCCTATCCTACTTATGTGCCATAACTGCCCAACATAACGCTAAGTTTTCTGAGAAACCAGTCAGTTATTTGAACTAGGCGACACCAAGTGGACTGGCCACACTAATACTACTTCGGAGAATCAGCATGTCAAGTTCACAGGATTCCATAGTTTTAACAAACAGACCTTGTCATTTTCAAGTACCAGTGATACCGATATCGTTCACCCAGTGACTTGTTTACATAGTTCTATTTAGCTGTGGAAGTTGGATCAATATCAGGTCCAACGTCAGTAACGAGTGTCATCAACATCTGCCTGTATTTGGAATTACTTCAAACGTTCACTAATCGCTAAAGCACTATATAGAAGGGGTAATGAACACCTGTATCTTGCTTTAACAGAATGTACTCTAGACAGCGAAGCGTGTCCCAAGGATTATCACCGGACAAATTGCCAAGGCTAAAAATCACTTGTAAGATTACGCTAACGTGATCAAGTTAAAATACATAAGTAGCCAGCTTAGAAGGCAGGTCAGGTGTTCGTTGGAATTACACTATGAGAAGAGGAAATTGGTAGCTTAGATGGATGATTGTGATTTCGCTCTCAATCAACAGATGAAATAATTTAACTTCATCAGTTGAATTGGTTTGGACATGTGCTACGAATGCTCAAACCAACGATGGGCGATATTTTGTGATGTGGAAGAAAGCTAAGGGCAGCCAAACCAAAACATGGCATAAATCCATGAAGTCATTGACAAGTGGATTGAGCCATGTTGAGGTCGGCGAGATGATATCTAATGTTTGGAGACCTTGAATGACATGGCTCAAAATCGTCTGCAGTAACGAAGGCGCATCTATTGTCTCCCCTCGAATTCAAACCTTTCATTTCCTTGTGACTTTCATCTATTCTCAAGGTTATTTCACTGGATTATACTTCCTGAGCAATATCTTCGATACCTAATGTTCCTGACCAATGCTCATACTTCTGCTACCCCTACCACTATGAGATTTGAATTGATTGCATCTCCTTGCTAGTGTGGTATGGCAACTTGGACTGATGTATGATGTAGCTGACTGATACATCAAAGTTCGCTTACTTCGGTGCATTGAAACGCCATAAGACATCGATACCAACCAACATAACATCAGATGTTCTTTGACGATTGTATCAAGTCAAAATTATAAATTTGAGCCAGGTTTCTTAAAACTACCGGCTTCCATCCTAAATAATTGACTATTAAGACGAATCATATACAAAAACTTCTTGGAGTGGTGCCATATACACGACCACGTACTGTACAGCGGAGAATCACTGTCACCTAACTCAATCAGTCCGTGAATCCACAGAAAACCATCTACTCAATTCCTTAACATTAAGAACTGAATCACTCAAAACTTCATGATCTAAACGGTACACTTTGAACTGCAGAGGACCCACCCGATTTTAACGCAACGTTATAATTTAAGGACTCATTCGCACATTCGGAGCATACAGGACTCATGATAGGGTTCATCTAACCTACCGATTTTGAAGAGTGGTTAATCTTAAATGTATCAGGAATAGACAAGATTAATAGTTAAACGATTACTCTTCACCATAACTTCTTAAAAATAATTTAACTGATTTGAAACAATAGAAAGCACAACGCATTTGCACGCCTATATACAGGCTTTTTAGGTATGAGGCCGACAGTCGACTTCACGGTATATAATGAGCTATTGGTGAAACGCAATAAACTATCCCAATATAAAGAAAAATCAGACATCCCAGAGCTTTTGTTTATTATTTATTTTTTATGTTCCGAAGTAACTTTCTTTTCTCTTCTTTTTTGTTCCTTGATGAGTTGTTTCAAAACTTTCTGCTCCTCCATCATGAAAGCACGTATGATCCTATCAATCACTAAAATTTTATACATTCAACTTACCGATTACGTACACAAGTGTGACAGCGTGAACCACCATATGATCTGTTAACAGTCTTTAGTCTTTTACTCATTGCGGCCCTTTCACGAGGTCTGGACGGTTTGATACCGAAAAGTTTACTTTTGCAATCACCACATTTTGGAAATGTTCCACGTTTCTTTACATAGATATAAACAACTTTGCCGCCAGGAGTCTTAACTCTGCAATGAAAAAACTTGTTTTGTGTAGATGATACAAAGAACTGTAGAGCATGAACATATCACATTACTTGATGAGGTACTCTAAGAATGCCTACTGCAAACAGTAGTGTGTGAATGACCTCAAGTGGACATTCATTTAATATACCTCCAGTTACTAGCTTAAGATGCATATCTCAAGCAATGGGTAGGAGGAACTTGAGAGCTCAAAGAAAGGATGCCATCATGACTTCTAGGCATTTAGATAGCGGTATTGAAAGGCACCATTGATGTCAAGCTAAACTGTAAGTTGTGGTTGTCGAAAGTAGTAATGAACTTAGGCACTCGTCAATACATGTTAATGGTAAATCGATAGACTCAACACCATTTATCACTTGAAAGTCTGACCGTCTTATACAACATCTGTGCTGTAAATTGAATGACTAGTGATTGTGATTTGTATCTCCATTCTTCAAGGTTTAAAACGCTTGCGTCACACTAGACATTCACACGTTGACAACCTGATTACGACAATTTGGACATATATGATATTTACACAAGTAGTCCATTTACGACAGGAAATGTAAGCCATGAGATTACCGTGCCAAGGCCCGGTCAGTAGATGGCTATTGATTTAACCCTCAGAATCGTTTTAGAGGGTAAATTTAGGAAGAGATTAAGCAATAATAACTTACTTTTTCCTTTTATTTGAATTAGTATTGTACGACAACCTGCGCCTCAACGTCAGTCGTTGCATGCTTGCCAATCAAACCGACAGCGAGTGAATGAAAGGCGATATAAACAAATGATGCATTGTCCAATACAAATGAGTAGGTTTTTATTTTATGAAGTAAAGGAAGTCTGAGGGCCTATGTTATTGGCGAAAGCTAGTGTCTTTCATCCGGCGTAGCCTACTGTGTCATTCACCTTTGGCCACATGGCCACTTGAGCAGTTGATCAAATACCTAACAGCCATGAAGAATCTGAAATTAATCGTAAATAAATGGCTTCAAGTTCATAAATTCTCCACAGTACTTTTGTAAGATTTTCATTTCTGGAAGACCTCAAAAATCAGTACATGGTAACTGAATAATTGGAAGACTTTATATCATGACGAAAACATTTGGTGCACATATTTTCCGGTAACATGTCAGCTACGGGTCTAACGGGTAAACTTATTCAAACCTCTTTAACCTAGTTTAACAGCTCAGTGATTATGTAGAGACAGTGGCTGTCTGCCTAATCAAATTCGTCAAAGGAGCCTGTTTATCAATAGCTAGAGTTTCTGAACATGCAGGTGACCGAAAGTCCTACATATTTGCAAAAAGATTACTAAGTAGCTAACAAATATCAAAGTGTACTGTGTAGTGATCTTTACTTCCAGAAGGGCCATATTTACTGTGACATCAGGCAAATGGCAAAATTACGTTTTTCATCTGATATTCACATATGCCCCAATTGCCAATCGGGGATAATATTTTGAAAATGCTGAACAATATTCTACTTTGTTGGTGAAGCCATACTTTCTTATATTCCTGGGCAATGACTGACTTTCTATTCCCTTTGCTTTACGGTCGCGTATGTATATAACAAGAGAAAAGATGAGAGGAAATTGGGAAGATAGCGTATAAAAGAAACTGGGCTGACTGTAAGATTATGCATATACTGTAAACTTAGTGTTAAAGCTTAGTGTTAAATCTTACTGTTTATCCAACGATGAAGTACTTTGCCGTTGAAATATAAATGTTGTTGAGCCACGTGTTTCTTGAATTGGATAAAAAGTAGTTGCGCGATATTAAAGTTTTATTGGAGTAGTTGTATGGAATTCACTAGCTTTCCTGAAAGATTCACAAATCGGTGGGATATGAATGACCTGCTATAGGGTATAAAATCTCCACCCGGATAACTCGATAAATGTTTGTGGATGACCGTGCCTGAAGCCATAACGTATTTAGTGTCTAAAGACTGGCTCATTGAAACCTTGTTCTTGATTTAAGGGTTTACTTTTGCCTTCCGTTAGTGGTAGTGGTGTCACGGATATTTAGAGTTGGATAGCGCCTCTGTCATAACAAATTTCAGACCAAGCATACCCAAAGCCCAGTCAAACCAGAAGTCATAAATGAAGATGTAATAGTTGGGATGTGGAGGAGTCAGCGAACTAAATTTGTTGGTTGATGCGTTGCACGGTGCACCTCATGATGACCTGGTCTGGGAGCGTGACCAAGAGCCTCCAGCTCAGTGTATGCACTAAAACTAATGGAACCAGAACCTTTACAAAACTTACAGAACCTTTTTCTTCGGAGATTTACCGGCTCTGATAATAGTTTATGGCAGAATTCTTTTGATCTTGTCAGGTATAATGATGATACTATATTTAGATTTCTGAGTACGTTTCAACATTTGGAAAGAAGTTCGAATCCTTTCTCCAATATCAATGTCATAAAGAAAGACCGGATTCGTTTTTGAGGGTATTTATACTAACTGGTACACTGAAAAATTTCTAACTCGTACTCGAGTAGTCACAAATGGACCAGTACTAAACTTCGGAAGAATTACGTGGACTCAGACGAAAGTATTGCCTTTCGAATTCGAATTAGGTGCCGATCTATGTAAAAGGAATCGTAAAATACTCTTACTGTGAGTCTAGCTTTATTTTAAAGGCGAAAACACAATCTTTATTCCGGCTTTTCAGGTTTCACTTGAATCCTTGTCAGCAAATACCTAACGTACGCCTCGTAAAAGATAAAAGAGACCAGTCCTGTAACCTCATTCTCATATGAGGACAGTATGAGAATGCTCAGTTAGAAGACAGTTTGCCATCTAAGAAAAGTTACTGCTATAGCTTTGTTGCAAATTAAATAGCAAGAAAGGTCATAGTTGCATTTATAAGCGTAGTTTTGTGAACATGAGTAACAAGCACTATCCAAACTATAGTTTTTCGGGAGTTGAAGTTTCTGTTTTATTATTTAGTGCCTTTAGTATATCATGCTTGTTGATATATTAATGTAGGTGACTTCAACCATAATGAAGTAATGTACCGAATCTGGGATTGATGGTTAAAGATCACTATGAATTACACTGTGATCATCGAACAAATGGAGTATCATTAATCGACAAGGAATCTCTCTTTCTCTGAAATGATTTCAAACGTTTCTTGAGATGTAGTAGCTAGTCAATTCTAATAGTCGTATCCTTGAGACAGTCAGGCTCGTCTAGTGATTGCATTTTAGGAACGAATAGCATCTGTGAAAAAAACAACTTGCAGCCGAACTAGTCACTGTGGCATGGCTTTCGAACTTCTAGTTACTGATAAGAGAAATAAGTAGCTCAATGGTTATCCAAATGCAAACATTAATGGACTATAACGCGCTCTATTCCACCCATCATCCCAGTCGCTTGGACTGCTTATGTTTCTGTAAAACCTCTCAGTTACAGGCGAAGATTCAAGTGTGCAATCCATAACACCAAAATTAAAGCAGAGCATAACTCAAGGAAACAGTTGTAACTGATATTATGGTATCAGTAAGTCGAATGTGTCATTGTTGGGTAAAGGTTTCGTGCAACTTTTTTGGTTTTGTTGGTTGGAGAATATTATTTAGAACATATTTCATTCTCAAGCTGGATGTGAATATTTTAACCGCTACAATATTTTGTCTTGCGCTTTTATGAGCTACTTGCATTTTAATTAATGGAAATCTATTACTATGATCTACACCGTAACTGGATCAAGTTTCTCGAATGAATAACCATATGGTAAAATTCTTACTGATACCTACATTTTACTTTGACGAAATTCAATGTGTTCCCCTACTTTCGAATTGTTTTGAGTCGTGTGCCGAATTTATCGTGGTTTGGTATTTCACAGTCACTTTTAAGAGCATCATTACCGCATTTGTTTTCCAAATGTGCCACAATATGGGTATGAACATCTGAGTTACACGATGATTGCAGTCTAAATTATCAGGGAAACAGGAACTGATCGCGATCTAGCAAATCGAGACAAAGATGTTCATTCAGTTTACCAACTGAGTTTTTGAAACCGTCGAGAAATCTCCTAGATATTTTAACATGACTTTTATTTATTTTCGGTAAACTATGACTTACGTAGGTAGCAGGTTTAAGTCACCTGAAACCACTTCTAGTCTTCAGTCAAGCTAGCTTAGTTTTAAATAATCCCTCATATCTGTTGTATCAAAAAGATGAATGCAAATTTATGTTCAGTAATGAGACGGCAAAATACATTGTCAGTCTGTCGCTTACAGCACAGAGCTTCGTACGAACGTATATCAGTTCAAGTTGCCATACCACATTAACAAAGATATGCAATTAATTCATATCTCACAGAGGTAGAGGTAGCATTATTCAGAAAGGTTAGGTTTTTCTGGCACGAACCCCTACGAACGCAATCTTCAGACTCTGGATACGAGCCGCACTGGTGTGGCATGCCGACCCGAGCACTAAACTTGGCACGTTGCTGTTGGTGCAATTCACCATAAAGAATTCCGACGACAACTCGAGCTGAAGTGGTCGTTTCCTTTTTGTCAACCCTTCCGCCCTACAATCGTCCGTTAGCTGACTAGCCCCTCCTCCTCACGAAACCGTTACGTATCAAAAGTGTAAACCCTTTTAAGGAGGGTATAATGTAGTGGGATATTTTAAGGAAGAAAACACAACTGTTGAGATACAAGCATTTATTATTGTACCTAATTCTAAAAACATTTGTTATATTGCAGTCCTTTTGTTTATCTGTACTAAAGGCCATATCTCGAGCGCCAAGCGTGTTTTTCCCGCTCGACCTATCCCCTCAGTGTTGTTGGTCGTTTTAGCACTCTAGCCTTGATATTATTTCGATATCACAAGACTAGCGATAAATATACTTCGTCATCTAAAATCACCTTTTCTTTGATTTCTAGATTACCAAGATTAACATTTGTTATCCGGCGAAGTTGTAGGTTTATTTGGTACCACTACAATTAATTAGCCGGAACCACGAATACGCATTAAATTCGGTGAGCCTGTAATTCTTCTACCCAATTTTCTCATTATTTTATCCGTTGTGTGATTTGCATCGTTATATTCTATATTTTAGCCGAGTCCGACAGGTTCTTTATTCTTGACCTGTAGCGTTTATTCCTTACGACCCACAGGTCTGGTGTGCGGCAGTGTTATCATGATTTGGGATTCGCTGCATCACTAACCAGCTGGAAATGCCCTGGAGTTTTTACCAGGGGACCTATTATGTACCATATTACAGGATATTTCATTTGCTTAATGACATTTTCCACGCTATACTCGAAACATTTCCCCAGCTAACTAAACCACTCGAGGAGACTCTATCGGTGACTCATCATGTGGTACACCACATCTTCACCGACGGACCACCAGTTACGGCACGACCTCGCCGACTGGCACCGGACAGATTGGCTTCCGCTAAACGTGAGTTTGACAATTTACTAGCTACAGGTATTATTCGTCCTTCTCATAGTCCCTGGGCCTCAACACTCCCCATTTTTTGCAAAAAGGATGGGATAAGTTGGCGACCATGTGGCGACTACCGAGCATTAAACGTAGTAACACGTTTTGATAGCTATCCCATCCGGTTTGCGCTCCTACGAATGCCATTTGGATTACGGGATGCTGCTCAAACTTTCCAAAGGTTTATCGATAGCATAGAATGAGACTTTGATTTTGTTCACGTCTATGTTGATGACCTGTTAATCGCATCATCAAATAGAGATGAACATTATCGACATCTTACACCCTTATTCCAACGCCTTCCGGATAATGGAATGGTAGTTAACCCAGACAAGTGTGAACTGAGCAAGGCAGAAATAAGGTTTTTGGGTCACATCATTAGGCAGGAGGGTGTTCTAACTTGTGAAGACAATGTACGTACAATCATGGAGTACACCGTACCGTCCTCACTCAAAGAACTGAAGGCTTCTCTCGGTTCGGTCAACTTCTACCGACGTTTTATTCCTAACGCGACAGAACAGTTATGACAGTTAACGAACTTACTTCGCGGTAATCCATGCACACTAGAATTGAACGATACCGCGCGTACTGCATTTTCTGAGATTAAAAAAGCTTTACTTCGAGTCACGCTTCTCGCCCAACATGATTCATCAGCCACGCTTAGCTTAGCGGTTGATGCATCAGATTTCGCAATAGGAGCCGTTATGCAACAGAACATCTCTGAGTTGGCGAACTCTCGAATTTTCCTCACGACACTTACTCCCACTAAGAAGAGATATAACGCTTTTGGTCGTGAACTGCTAGCAGCCTACTGTGCCATCAAACATCTCCTGCACTCAGTAGAAGGTTGCGACTTTATCCTCTTCACCGACCGTAGGCCTTTATCGTGTGCTTTTCATACTAAGTCTGACCGCTACTCACCACGAGAGTCCAGACATTTGCACTATATATCTCAGTTCATGACAGACCTTCGTCATATTAAAAGCGAGTCGAACTATGTTGCCGATGCTCTCTCACGTATTCAAATAAAGGCAGTTACTTTACCAGTGCTCGATCTTCCGTATGTGGGTAAGGTAATGCCTTCAATGTCAACGACCAAAAATGCACAGGCAAGTAGCCTCCCCCATTCTCACATTTGCTACGCCTGATGCTCGCTTCGATCATGTTCATATTGACATTGTAGGACCATTGCCACCATCGCATAGGTATGATCACATACCAAAAAGATGACCCGGAGCTATACCCATCACTTCTATTACGGCGGAAACAGTTGATCACCGCCTTATAGAACGATGCATAGCGCATTACGGTTGTCCGTCGACTGTCACAACTGATCGAGGACAACAGTTCGAGTCCGAATTATTCTCCTCGCTAAACCGGCTGCTTGGTACGGAGCGCATAAGCACTACCACCCAGTTTCGAATAGTTTAATCGGACGGTTTCATCGCCAACCTAAAAGTGCTGTTCGAGCACACGAAAACAACAATTGGTTCGAAACTTTATCGCTCGTCCTCTTAGGTATCAGAACGAGTTTAAAGGCAGATATTCAATGTTCCGCCGCTGAATTAGCTTAAGTCATCACATTGCGTCTGCCTGGGGAATTTTTCACACCACGGAGCAGTGATAACTTCAGTAAATCAGACTACGTCCAACGATTGTCTGAATTTATGCGAGCACTGCCTCCGGTGTCAACTCGAGTTCAACATCTACAGGTCGCTCTCCCTCGAGAGTTATCTACCTGTTCGCATGTTTTCATGCAAGTTGATTCAGTACGCAAACCTTTGAAACAGCCTTACGAGGGACCTTTCAACGTGATTTCTCGTCATGAAAAGACCTTCAAGGTTGCTCGACATGGCCACGTCTAGGTAGTAAGCATTGATCGTCTCAAGCCAGCACATGTCGATGACAGTGCCCCACTTGCTAATCCGAGACCCAATTCTAGACCTATTACACCAACTAGCGGGATCCTTGGGGCTACTTCAGGTCCCACGCCAGATAAATCAGAAACCTCATTCTCACGTCCCAGTCAACGGCACGCGCCATGTTCTGTATCTACGGATGAGACTCCGGTCTCACGTCCAAATCAGCAGACCACTGCGCCCTTGACTTCGGATGAGATTGCTGGCTCACGAGGTACGCACGATGTCTGTCAAAGGTCATGATGTGTAATTAGATCAAATTATAGTACTTGTGTCATATAAAGTTTAAATTATATGCAGTTTCGTCACAGATACGGTATATCAATTAATCAAGCTGCCAACTTTCTTTGAATGAAGTTGAAAACAATTATTTTCATACAAAGACAGATAGTGGATAGCACACCCTATCACTAATTCAGGTGCCGCTACGACCCAATCTTGAGGCAAAATTTTGCATTTCGAGGGAAAAACCGCATCCCGAACATGCTTGCATTGTTGCTTATGGTAGTCAGAAGACTGCATTTTATCAGCGTCTTCATCAAAAACAACTATGTCATCAGCATATTCTAAGTCAGCAAGCGTGGTTCCTGGTGTTCGAGTAGAGAGCTTGGATAAGGTTATTGTTTTTCTATGGTACACCTTTCAGTGACAGACACTGCCACAGAACCTAACGATCAAGAGAGTCAAATTTCGCCTTAAGGTCGAGAAATACTCCTATTGTGGGGCGTCTGAACGTGTGTCTTTGTTCTAGGACCTGACATAGTGTGAAGATATGGTCTATACAGACACGTACAAGTCTGAAATCAGCCCGGTTTCCTCTAGTCTGCTCAACACGAGCTATCGTTCCCAGTTCCCAAATTCTACCTAAGATCTCGATCAATCTAACTATTAAGCCTGGACCATCATCTCTAAAAGTCTCAGGTGTCAGTCTATAGAGGTCCTGCTGTTCTCCCTTGCTTTAGGTTTCCAATAGTTTTCCCAACTTCATAAACACTAGGAGGACATTTATCAATTTGCCATTCAGGATGATCGGAGATCGTGGGAAACCGAAGTGCGGCTGAAGGCCAGTTAAACCGATCCCTAAAGTTTTCCGCTCATCGATTCAATCTCCTGGATTGAGAACGAATGATACGACCATCTTTTTTTGGAGATAGTTTTGCTAACAGATGGATTTCTAATACCGGTTTCCATGATAAGTCGGGGCAACTGTCTGCTGTTGCCTATCGCCGCTGCCTTTTCCATCGATCTTTATCTCGCCACCCACCACTGTTCATGGTCGTCGCGTAAGCTTTTTATCAGCCTGCGCCTAAGCTGACTCCGTACTTCATCATGTTCAGAACCATGAGAGATGTGTTTACGAGCGTCCATCAGTTCGGCGGACGCTACTGAGATCCACGACTTCTTCCTAGCCACATGGTTCACCTTGCTAGCAGATATCACTGCTATTTCCACGACATTTTTGATATCATTCTAAGCTGCCTCAAGGTGGGCATCACTTTTTACATGGCTGCCTAACTCTCTTTGTAGTTGCTCCTGAAATATATTCTTCGATTTATTATCATAAAGTAGAACCCTAAGAGGTTTCCTTGTGGTGTAGTTTCTACCTCCAGTAAGCCTCAAACAAATGCACTCTCTCACTAGGGCATGATTTGAATCTAGACATGCGCTCCGAAACGAGCGATAGTCCCCTATCGAACCGCTCCATCTGTGGCTGATGACGATGTAATCTAGTTAGGTCCAACGCTAAGACAACTTTAGGGGTCGTCAGGTCAAGAGATGTTTTTCCTTACGCCCAAAGTAGGTGTTGGCTAAGAATAGGCGGTTATCTGAGCACAGCTGCAACAGATGGTCGCCACTGTCTGTTCTCTGAGCAGCGACACCGTAAGATCCACCTGGGTGTCTTTCATTTTCACTTTGTCTACCTACTTGTGCATTAAATTCACCAGAGCGCCTAGCTTTTTGCAGGACGTACTAAAGCTTTCTGTAAAACTCATCTTTAACCTCGTCTGAACTGCAGTCACTGGGGGCATTGGCAGATATGACAAAGGGGCAATGGCGAGTGTCCCCATCTTTACGAGTCCTCACTTCCCCGTTCAGTCAGACAGCTTACAAGCGACTATCTACTGGGATCCATTCTAGGAGAGATGGTTCTGCCCTAAGATTCAATGCCATTCCTACGCCAGCAAGACCCCGGGAAGCAACATCGGGGCTACTGCTTGAGGCCGGTCACGCACGACCTTATTATGAAAGTTTTTTTGAGTATTAGCTCCGCTCTGATAAGCCCATAGTGGGAAGCCCATACCGACAGAGACGGAAATCCGTGAGGCAGAGTGAGTTGGAACGTTTTTATGGTCGACCTTTTCCAACCCTTCCTTCCTTTGTGAGAAGGCAGCATCACTTCAGATGACGGTTATCCGAGGCAGGTACCTTACTGCTGTCGCACCCCTCTGCAGTAAGCAGTACGACTTCGCCCTCAGACCTTGAGTGAATGTTTTTAGTTTCATCGTTCTTCAATCGATCTGCTTGACATGGTAGAACCTACAGGAACATTTGTTCCTGCCAATGTTGAGTTATCACGAAAGGCAAGCCCGACCACCACGTCAAGGTAGCAGCTACGGTCGGGGCAACACGAGAGGTGATGTGCGGATTAGAAACAGTGCTGTGGGTAGTTTACAATCTGGTGAATGGTTTATGAGGATATAACTACATCCCTAATATTTCTACCAAAATGAATTAAATTAGCGACAGAAGTATGTAACACTGTTGACTTCGAGTGGTCTATCAACGACACAAGCAACAGTTTGGTGGTAAAACAATAAATATTGTAATTGCAGCGACGTCGCTTAGCTAGTGTAGGTGTTATTTGTATTGTGATATGGACAAAAACCAGTGACTTCGTGTGGTAAATACACAGTTTTTTAGATACATTTTGTTTTTTTGTTTTTCTTGTTTTCTTCTGCGTTACTATCACACGACATTGTGAAGCTGTTTTAATGTTTTGACTATCATTGACTCTATTGGTCAAAACATGTCTGAATAACAGGTAGCTAATTGTTATTCACCGTTTATGTGTTTATACCGTGGTGACCAATCTGCAACGTGACGAAAGAATTATCAGTGATTAGGTTTTAGGTTCAACAGAAGTTGAATATATGACCTCTAATGTTTGGTGATAGGATGCCAAATAGGTATTCTTCCATGTATGATTGTCAGTGTGAAACATTCGCTGTAGTGAGTACTAATATATCAAGCTAACACGGTTTGTTCCACCATTCGGACGAACCAATTAATCCATCCATATTAGGTTAATCATATGTCTTTGGACGTTTTCAGTTGTGGGCTTACAGCCCGGATTGTTTTACTTTCAGTTAGTACGTGCTTCTCTCAATTCACTTGTCACATGTCTAGCCTCTTCTGGTCATTTCTCATAAACTGAGATGACCCATTCACCATCTGCAATCCTCCTTCCTTCGCTTCTCATATACACTTTCCATTCTATTGCCCCCGTAGTCGAATGACTGTTTGAGATAAATGCATCCTTTCTGATAAAGCAGTTGATGTTCCGACTAAGTGCTGAAACAAGGAATAGCATTAGTTGATTATTCGATGGTGTAGTTTTTAGTTAGCCGACAATTAATTTATTCAGGGCTGTCGACGTTTTGCCTGTCTTTCGGGGTTGTTAGATCCACAGATTTTACTTAGAAAATGTCCTCGATTTGTAATTAGTTTCTGAAATTTTGAATTTTCATGTTTTCGTGTCAAAAACACCTGGTTGACATTTAGCTGACATTTCTCACTCTCAAAATCCTTGACTGTCATTGGTTGATGGATTATTTTAGCACGCTGTTTTGTGACTCTGATCAAGGGCGTTTAGTAATGGTAGAAATAAGCGTAAGTTGTGTTCTTGTGGACTCTTATTTGTTGGGTGCCTGTGAATATATTCTCTCTACTTCTTAGCAAGACTTCTTTCTCTTGTTTGCGCCCATCATGTCATTTCATCGCTGATCCTTCTTTCGTTCTGGATACGGGTGAAATCGTAATTGTTTCTAGCATATCAATTGACGACAGTGGTTTTTAAAACACGGATTCTCTCAAACTTGAATTACTACTTGAGCAGTAGCTGAAACTAATGAAGTTGTTGACATATATCGATATTTCTTCAGCCATTAGGCCTATCACATATAATGTCACCACATAACCATCAGTAGACGGTATCGCAAATATTATTGCTGAGTTTCATCATGAAGCTAATGCCAAGGTAACGTTTAACATGTGGTTTCGGAGTTATTAAAACCTATTTAAATTTGACTTCGCTAATCCAGTTGATGCTAGAAAGGTTCGTCTGGAAGCCAGTGAGCCAAACACGTGTCGTAATTTGATTCTGCAGTTGAACCAAAGGCACTTGGACGGAGATAGCGAAAACACATCTTGTTCCGATTTCAATAGATGATGGTTTTTATGTTTCCTTTATTCAATGAAGATAGAATAGGTGTCATTTGAGTAGTCTGCAGATCCTCGGTTTGATCCTTATTCTTACAAACGATGAAAGCTGCTTTACAATGACGTACTACGAGTAAATAATTATTCAACACGTCCTCATTTTCTGTTGTCTCAATATGATTAGTTGATGAACAACTTTAGTTTCAAATTTGTTATTATTATCTATCGATTTGTACCAATCAGATCATTTCACTATATCGGTTTGTATTGTGTACTCATTTTCGAAATAAATTATAAAATTGTTATCATTTTATGTGGTTGTTCTTTCACATTTCATCACACACTTTCTACTGAAAGTTTAGGTTCGTTTCACCCTTTACTCTTGCCTCGATTCAATCATACGGTCATGATTAACCACATAGAAAGCCCACCGAAAATCTGAAACCCTAAAACTTCTACTTCCTGGAAAGTTTGCAGCTGACAAAATAAAATCAGATGCACGATTTATAAGTACCTCTGAATCTAAACGCCACAGAATGCATTATGCTTTTCGGTAAGTTTTTCAGAAAATGGTAGTTGTACCTAAATTCATTGTTTTTTGATTGAGAAGATCAATTCGGCTATGTAAACAACAAGCATTTGTTGATGCAGACAATAAGTATTTCAGCGCTGAATTAAAAATTATACAAATCTTACTCGTTACATCAAAATAAATTATGTTTATACTGCTCTACTATAATGAAGATAAGGCGATTGGTGTAAAAGAAACATTTCCCATTATCCGTACTAAAAACCCACATTTTCCGTTATTTGTGACAAACTTGATCTTTTATGCTGGTTCCTGTTTAGTGAAGAGATACGATCTGACGTGATTGGCCTGTGATGGTAATCATAGTCAACTGCAACTGGCACCATTACAATTGGTGATCCACGACTTGCAAAAAGCCTCAAATATTGGAGTATCTCCCAAAGAAGACAATTACAGTGAGCTGATTATTCATCTATCCTTTTTTTATCATCACGTTGATACACATTTCATACTTAAACCTTTAAATATGCTATACACGCATCAACTTTTCGAAATGGTGATAATATGATGAACTCCGAAGCACATGTTGATTATTTTTGACCTGTTTCTGTTATCAAACTGGATATAGAATTCTGCTTCGCTGTAGGCTCATCTAAAAATCTGCCACAATGCGAAGCAGCGGTAAATGTGTGCCTACGCACCGGACACCTTACTTGGAGACCATAATGTCACTGTCTGCGAGGTTGTTCTCAATCTTTACATACCTGACATCATGGATCAATTCAAAAAGGCTATTGTACAACATTTCCTTCCATCGACGGAGGAACGGCTAAGCAATATATTAGCACGTCACCCCCTGGATGAAGCTTAAACGCGAAAGCAGCTCAAATGTCAGAAAATCTTTAGCAGCCTGCAATAATGGCCCTTCTCGAGGAAACGTCGGTTCTCATAGCAGGCAAAATATTTGCGAGTACCAGAGCTCGGGACAGCTGTATCCTAGATCTTGACACTAGCCTCACCTACCCCAGTCAGGCCGCGATTACTTAGATCTGCAATGACCTCCCCCAAGCAGGCACATTCCAATCGCAGCCAAAACTGGGCTCTGAATGGGAGTCCTGGTTTATACTCATTCTTCGGGTCTAGTGTCCGCCATTGTCTCTCTCACAGTTCTCACAAGGGCAGAAAAGCCCGTGCCGGCAAGGAAATGTGGCCGTTCTCGCAGAGCTTCACCTCAGGTTGGCCGTTTATTTCACGAGCATGTTTACCGCATTAACGCTAGATACATAGTAGAAACAAGTGTCTAAGTTTCTTTCTTACCGATTGGTAACAGTCACTCACAAGCTTTCATGCTTCAACAACGTGCTATGAACAGCTTAGTCATTCTTATCTATGGTACAAGACATCTTACCGTCAACCTGAGCAACTTACGACAGTTTTCGTGGGTGTTCGTTAATGCAGGAATTCCCAAAAACATGTTCGACATCAATATACACAGCATTACGAACTGCTAGTCTAACAGTAGATTCATGGGCTTCAAAGCTTGGAAAAATGCGTACCGAATAACAGGCGTTTTTCAACGGTGTGATGGTAAGTTACACACTTTGTTCGAGAAATTTCTCCATTCAACTAAACCGTTACGCATGCACGTGAACACGTGCTTGAACTAGTACGAGTTTGCCTTAGCTGGAAAACGAGAGTGGGGATCGAGGACCCGGCGAAACGATATGCTACACCAATCTGAGTGCCACAACCACCACTGAATAAAAAGAAGACTTGATATGAAGTGTAACCTGTATTCTGCAAACATCCAGAAAGCATGAAATCCGAGTTGAGAAGAGAATCAGGATGCTGGACGAAGGACCGGGACCAGTCCGGGTCATAAAACGTTACAGATAATGCGTATTTATACATTTAGGTTGAATAAGAAACACCATTGAAGTTCATGAAATTGACAGTTGAGACGACCAACTGGAAACAACATTCGAAGTGACATTGATATCTAGGACGACCATAAAATTGACCAGTAGGAATTGACCAATAGGAATTGGCCGATAATTCTCTTAGGATATTGGATGAATATCCGAACATAAAACCATCGATGACTAGCTGTGTGGTACACCATATCGACACACACCGATTCCAAGTCACTGCATAGCATCAAAAATCCGCACCGGACAAATTAGTTTTTGCTAAACATGAGTCCGATAATTTACAAGCTGTTCATCATTTACTTATCTATTAGTTATTCTAAGATTGATCTGGTACGATCATATCGTCAAATCTTAGTCGCTCTAGAAGATATTTGGGAAGCTGCTATCACGACACCTCACGGTCTGTTCGAGTTCCTACGAATGCCATTAGGATGATGGAATTCTGCTCCAACAAAACATCTCTGGAAATGGGCAACCTCTAGAATTTTTCTAACGGCACCCTACCTCTAAGGAGATGAGATATAGCGCCTTTGATCAAGAACTGCTAGCAGCCTCCTGTTAGGTCAAACATTTCCTGCACGCAGTATAAGATCGCTACCTTATCTCGTTCACCGACCATAAGCCCCAAACATATGCTTTGCAAGCCACGTCTGACTGATATATTTCACGAGAGTGCAGATTTTCGAGGTATATCTCACAGTTCACTACATACCATAGTCACATCAAAGGTGAGTCAAACTATGTTGCCAATGCTCTGTTATGTATCCAAGTGAATGCGGCTTCTTACCAGTGCTTGATTTCCCTGCCATGGTTTCATTCCAAGCAAGCGATTACTCATATGGAAGCACTACATTCTACATCCACTTAGTGCCGCAAAATACCCCTAGCTACCAGCTCAGGTACTATCCTGAGTTATACTTCCACTGGTCTGCCCTGACCCATCGTACCCTCTGCTTATCCCCGTCTCGTCTCCCATGCTCCTCAATGACAGTGTCATCAAGGTTCTCAAGATATGTCTGGCTGTACACGAATAAAGATGTCCACCTAAGGGTTAAGCAATACACGCAATGTCATCGATCAAAACTGCGCAGGCACGTAACAGCTCCCATCGGCACGCTCGCGATGCCTGGTGCTCGCTTCCATTAAATTTATCTAGATATTGAGGGACCATCGCCAACATCATACCGATGCGATCATATATTCACGTACATTGATCGCTTAAGAAGATGGCCCGAAGCTATTCCGCTCACGTCTATTATGGTGGACAAAGTTACTCCCAGCTTTGTATAAAGACAAATGTCGCTGAACGGTTCGCTCTAAATTGTCGTGACTCTTCGAAGACAAAGATTTCAGTCTTAATTATTCTCTTTGCTAACTCGGCTGCTTGGTAATGAACGCATACGCACTGCCGCCTACCACTTAGCATCAAATGATTAACTTGAATAGTTTCATCACCAACTTAGAAGTGCTCTTCGAGCACAAGAAAACAATTTGTGTTGAATCTTATCGCTCGTCCCTTAAAGTATTTGGACAAGCTTTAAGATAGATAATATATGTTCCTTTGCTGAACATGTTCGTGGCAGGACAATGCTTATGCTTGAGGAATTTTTCCTAACAACGAGCAGTAATAATTTCGGTAAGCCAAACTACGTCCAATGATTGGCTGAGTCCATGCAAACACTGCCTCCAGTGTCAACTCGAACATAGCATCAGCGCTCATGAGAAGGGAGTACACTCCCTTTCACATGTTGAATACAAATACAGTCGGTACGCGTATCTTTTCAACGGCTTTGCGAAAGTCCTTTTCGCATGAAATTTTTTTCGAGGTTTTTCGACGCAGTTAGCATTGATTGTTTATTTTCAGTCAGTCAGTCAGTTGCAACGAGGAACTTCGTACGCATGTGCATAAGTTCATGTTGCCATACCACATTAACACAGAGACGCAAATGTCAAATCAAATCCCATAGTGATAAAGATAGTAGAGGTATTAATGGTAATGAAGAAGACTAGGGTTTGAAGATATTATTCAAGGAGTATAATAAATTGAAATAAGGTTAGAAAGACAAAGTAGAGGTGTTGACGAATCCAGAAGATTAGGATTTGAGAGAGCTCAACGAATGGATGCACCTGCGCCATTGCGAACGATTTTGAGCCATGTCATTCAAGGTCTCTAACCACCGATTATTATCATCTCGCGGACCCCAACCTGGTAGTCGACAATTAGCGACATGGCTGAGTCCACTCGTCAATGACTTCATGGATTTCTGCCATGTTTTGGTTTGGCCGCCCCTAACTTTCTTCCAACCTACTCATACACTACAAAACATCGCTCGTTGAGGCAGTCGGTGGTTAGGCATACGCAGCACATGTCCCAACCACCTCAACTGATGAAATTTCACCACGTCATCCATTGATGTGCCGTCCTTACCTAGTACTCGTTTCCTAACGACAGCATTGCTTACTCGGTTGTCCCACGATATACGAGCAATGCTTCTTAAACATCTATGATCGAATACTAGTAACCAACGAACATCTTCCACTCTCAATGGCCATGTTTCACAGCCGTATAGGATAACGGAGCGAACTGCTGTGCAATACACCCGTCCTTTGATAAGCGAACGGATATCACGCCTACGCAATAAGTGACGCAGGTTGGCAAAAGCCAATCGAGCTCTCTGTATCCGCGCAGAGATTTCATTAGTCACCAGGCTATCAGCGCTGGTGAGACTCCCCAGATAAGTGAAGCGATGAACGCGCTCGATCACTTTACTCCCTATCACTAGTTCAGGTGCAAATGCAACCCAGTCTTGAAGCAAAATTTGGCATTTCGAGGGTGAGAACCGCATCTCGAACATGCTCGCATTGTTGCTTATGGTAGTCAGATGACTTTGCATTCTGTCAGCGTCTTCACCGAATAGAAATATGTCATCGGCAATTCTAGATCAGTAAGCGATTTCCCTGGTTGAAGGTCAACCCCTGAAAAGTCTGACGAGCCTAATGTTAACTCTAAGAGGATGTCTACGACAAAGGTAAACAAGAATGGAGAGAGTGGACAGTCCTGACGGACACCACTTGATGTAGAGAATTCAGATGACAGTTCGCCATATGCTCTCACCCGACCAGTAGTGTTCGAGTAGAGAGCTTGCATAAGGTTAATGTACTTCTTTGGTACACCTTTCAATGACAGACACTGCCACAGAACCTCACGATCCACTGAGTCAAATACCACTTTTAGGTCCAGGAACACGACTATTGTCGGAAGTCTAAATGTGTGTCTGTGTTCCAGGACCTGTCGCAATGTAAAGGTGTGGTGTATACAGCCACGTCCAGGTCTGAAACCAGACTGGTTTTCTCGAATCCGCTCTTCATGAGCTCTAGTTAGACGTCTAAGTATAATGGAGTCTAACAATTTAGAAACTATATTAGTTAAACTTATTCCCTTGTGATTGTCACAAGAAGACTTTTGTCCTTTCTTGTAGATTGGGACAATTAGCGACTGAGACCAGTCAGATGGGATTACGTCCAGTTCCCAGATTTTATCTGGGAGCTCGGTCAGTCTAACTGTTAAAACTGGACCACCATCCTTTAACATCTCATGGGTAAGCCTATCAGGACCTGCTGCTCAACTTCGCTTTAGATTTCCAATGGCTTTCTCAACTTCATGTAGACTGGGAGAACTTAATTCGATTGGCCATTCAGGATGACTGGGGATCGTTTGCAACCGAAGTTTGGCTCGAGGCCAGTTGAACTGATACCTAAAGTGTTCTGCCCATCGGTCCAGTCTCCTGGATTGAGAATGGATAATAATAACACCCTTTTCCGATATAGTCTCACTCGCGGAACCATTTACCACGGAGCCGTTTACTGAATTTTGGTATAAAATCTATCTTTTAGAAGTTCGGACGATTTCAATATAATTTTATTAGTTATACTCTTGATTTTATGACGGCAAACAAATTCATATTAGCTCGATGTGGTACGTTGGTAAGGCTTCAGTTGATGTGTGCTTTTGACTTTTCTAAACCTCTTTTCAAGTTATCCAGTTGAACACAATCAACAAGCATATTGATTAACAATACCAGCAATAACGATATCAATTAATCAAGGTCAAGGCAAACAGATTTTTATACAAGAATAACTATTTGGCATTTTGTTATACATAAAAATTGATTAGGTGAAGTCAACTAATGCACTGATTCCTAACCTAGGCATAGAACAAATCTGAATATGAGAGATGTATTATTTGCATCTGCTATAAATAAATAAGATTAGATTTAACTACAAAAGCCCGGCGGATAGGCAGGACGCGCTGCAGAAGTTCCGAGAGGCGCGACTGTCGGTGGATGGCGACTCACTCGTGCTGGCCGTGGAGTTGACAAGATTGCTGCGCCGGGGTCTGCCGAATTTGGATGAGGAGTCGCAAGCACAGCTGCTAGCCTCGCAATTCATTGAAAGTGTGCCTGCAGAGGTTGCCCAACAGTTGAGACTGGTAAACGCGGCACAACCAATGGACTTCACCGAGCTGGCGAAAGTAACAAGACAACTGATGAACTGAACAGTCGCCTCGGTGGCGTGTGAAAGACAGGCTGATGATGTCGTGAAGAAGATAGAAGAATTACAACGAGAGGTGGCAGCGTTACGAATAAATGGTGAAAGAAATAATAAATGCTATATTTGCGGAGGAACCGGACATTGGAAGAGGAATTGCGCAACAAGACGAAAACGTAAACATTTTAGACCATATACGAGGTGTTCTTTATGTCTTTCGAAACTGCGGGTCGCGGCAGTAGTAGATAGGGGGGGGCGATCTGTGCGAGAGTAGGGATAAACGAGCGAGAGGTTGTGTGCCTGATTGATACAGGGGCGGCAGTTTCGTTAATAGACAAAGAGCGGTGAAGAAGTATCAGACCGAGTGCATTAGTTGTTAACATCATCGGAGGCCACGTGTTAAAAATCCTAGGAGTCTCAAACGATATCGTGAAAATCGGCAATTCGGAGATTCAGTTTCCCTTTGTGGTAACTACGAACTTGTCGAGACCAATACTAGGAGCCTGCCTCAGTCTTCTCAATTGGTTGTCATTATTTTTATGTACATCAATTAATGGTGTAACACCTATTAGAATGGGGCATTATGAATCATCCGCTTTGAATTGTCACGCAAATTGTTAAATATTGATGACATCATTTAGAATTATGAGCGTCCTTTTTAATTTCATTTTACTGTATCACATTATTCGGAGATGAAATCATTATTTAGAGACTCAAAATTATTTATTTATAAATCCGTCATTATATATGCTATCTCTACAACCTATTTGTATGTGCGATTACAGAATAATCAGTAGCATTTCTAAATGCCCAAAAATATACACATCTTGATAACAGTTAGGTCTTTAAAAACTAATTGTTCTCGTTTCAATAAATCATCGATTGATCATATACTTTTGGATTGTGATTTAATTCAAAACCGAGTACGCATGATCAGAAGATAAATTTTGTGAAAATAACTAACTGACATTAGGATTAGTCTTTAAGAACTAATTATTCTCATTTTAATAAATCATCAATTGAGCTTATACTTTCGGATTGTGATTTAATTCAAAGCTAGATACGCATCATCAGTAGATAAAGTTTGTGGAAATGAGATTAGTGATTTACTTAAACAATGCAACAAATGAAAAACTGGAAAAAATAGACTGTTGAATCGTGCTAGTGTATGTGAAGTTGTACGTTCTAACTGACATATCGATTTTTAATACATGAATCAGCGGTCGAGCATGTATGTTGTGTCGTACGTGATTTTAAAATTATGCCAAATACACAGTGATCACGTATGTAGAAATAATTGAATAACATACAAATAAGTGACCTGCTTAAATGATGCAGCCAATGAAAAACTAGGAAAAATTAGACTATTGATGCGAGCTGGTGTGTGTGATTTCTCAGTAGAGTTTACCAATAAACTTTACACGAAAGGTTTAAACGTGTGTTGATATTACGGTCAAAAAGTAATACTGAAATTGAACAATAAATGAGAAAGCACTCATTAAAAGTCAAATTCTTCACGTAAAAACAAGTATACATTTTCAGAAGTTAGTGATAACATTACAATTTCCAATTAGCGATTCTCATTATTTCTTATAATTAATGATAATTAATCAGTTTATAAGTTAATAGACTGGTCTTATTATTCAATTTTACACACTACAACTGAATCTGAAAGTAACTATTGTCTAAATAAGCTATCGGTCACCGAATAACAGCTACATATGTATAGTTAATATTGTTTGGAATCGATAACGCGAATACTCTATAGTGTTGCTTGTAATGCTTCTATGATGTATGTTTGTCATGGTGGATTATTTATGACTTATCTATTATTTTAAAATTTACAGATTTCTCAAAATTCGCGCTATAAATAAATGTGATCAACGTCTAATCAGCCTCACAATAATCATTATACGGGGTAAAATCGCCGATGCAGCCAGTTAGGTGGGGGGGGGGAATAAAACAGTAAGTTGATCAATCGAATAAATTATTGTATTGTCAAACTGAATTCTACTGTCATTATTCACACAGCTATTCCAATGTATCAGTGGTTTCTGGAATGAGTCTAGATCATATATTTAGAAGATTACTTGATAGTTTATTTCACACTGGTATGGTGAACTTGGTCAGCGAAGTCAAGTGATGATATTTTGCAACGTTTTGTATGTGGCATCTCTGAAGGTCATTGGATGTTGAAGGAGACTTTGACTTGATCAAATAATCCTATACAGAAAGCACATCCTTTGCACTACTGGATCGTGAAGCAAATGATGCTGAGTTCTAAGCATATGGTGATTAAATGATTTGAAATATAATTCTATGCGTTTGACAAGTAGGAAATGGGATGAAACTAATGAACTAATATGTACCACTACTAGCCAAATTCTATCTATTCTAAAAATACTTGGTTCATCATGGCTTTGTCAATGCAAGCACCTCAGCTTGGTTAAACGCCAACCAACACTCAACAAGCATATCAACAACACATAATCCTAAATATTGCAAATGCCATTATATTTGTACCAGTCCCGACATGTGCAGTTCAAACTTTTCCCCAATTAAACAATATATACTGGTGTTCTCCGGTTTCAGGTGGAGAAGTTTCTCACATACGGGAATCGTATAATTTTTCCATCAATGAACTTTTCAAAATCTCATGCATCAAAATGCATACCGATTAATAATATGAACAGATGGCGAGAGGCTGATGCTCTCATATTCACAGAAGATCAAGTGTCTAGTGGATTTCTGCTACCAAGGTAGTTATGGTTTGGTTTAATACACGAATCACCTGCACACATTGCAATGGCAGATTTTTTTGAAATTGAAGTAAGTGACTTTGGTTATGTTACATTCCTCGTGTTCGCCATGGTGATGTTGACAGAGCATCCGGAAGTGTCAATCAAAATGATTCTACAGTTTGTCTACAGTTTGTAAACTGAGATGGGAATTTGCAGTCTCTGTTTAAGCTACGGAAAACATATGGGTCAATTGAGTGACTATTTGTAGTTTATATTGGGGACATTTTAATAATTCGTCGTAGGAATTTGAATTATTCAAATGAAAATAACGTTTACTTTTCAATGAAGCTGTAAAAATATTCAGTTTTTACTTCATCAACAATCAGTCGTCACTTCTACTTTTGCTGATAAACTTGCATTTCTTATTGTTTTGAAAATAAGTCACATTCATAACAAGATGGTCTCCTTATTTCGTTATTCATTTACACTGGTTTAATCTATTGATATCAATGTTCGGATTGTCGTCAGTACGTTTCTCTTGTGATCGTTGAACTTTCCGTTATCTACCGAAATTGCATCATTTTGTCATTATCGTCGATCAAAAAAAAATAAGATCACAATGTGGTTATTCAACAGTATTTACTGTCCATAATTTCACAGTTACTCTTTATTTTACTTCATACATTCGATACCACTATTTCGAAAATCATAATCGATAATCAAGTCCTCAGTTATTTCATTAGCAATGGTAGAGAATTTTACTTACATTCCCTCTGAGCGCCCGATAATTGTGTTTTTAGGCAGATACTGGTTACCCCAGTTCTGTTTATTCCTTTGCTCGCTTCCATTGTATAATTCAACCGCTTTAATAGAATGTATTGGCTTATAGCAGACAATATTGCCCACGCAAACGTAGTGAATATTTAGCTGCTATTTATAGTTCGCCACTAATGTTTTCACAAATGTTTGTTAACCATTTGGTTTAAACAAACAAATCCCATGTTATTCGCCTGCTATTTATTATTCACCTAACCATCATATACATTATTTTTGGCATCTCTGTTTTGCTCGCCACTTGATGTGCTTGAAGCTATTACGAGTTCACCTAGATCGATAAACGAGGACGTGGCAATGACCCAGTGAAACGGTAGGCTACTCTGTTCCGCTGTCCAAAACTTATGGAAGACAAATTCTTGATACGGTGTAAAAAGTGTATTTTACAAACACATGGCAAACACAATGAACTCAAAAACACAGATCGCTTTTATTTATAGATCACAGAAAGCGTTAGGTAGATTGGTAACCATGAACTTATTGGTTTGTAGTATTCTAATAAGTAGGTAAGTTACAGTTTGACTGATGTTTCGTGATTCGGTGGAAGTCACGTCTCCATAGACCTAATAGATGAATGACTTCAACAGTTCGATTGATCAAGCTCCAGTATTTAGTTACCTCAAATTTCGACATTCAAACTAACATCGAACGTTTGAGTAATTTAAGACATTTTGTTCTAGTAACGTTCCGATCAATGTTAATTTTATGTTTTGTACTTGATGTAACGCCAGACCACTGTACTAATGACACCCGAACGTTAGACCCCTCCGTTCAAAAATAAGACGACGGAAGACGCTGGAGAACACTTATTATCAGAATCAAAAATATACAATCAAACATGCGTATTTATACAATTATATAAATGTCGTTAAATATTTTGAACATGAATCAAATAGTTTATCATGAACATTAATCATATAGTTCATCATTAATGAAATAGTTTATCATAAACATTAATTAAATAGTTCATCAATCCACAGTGTACGTGGCTTTCTTCTCGATTGGCTATCCCAACAGTTAAATGAACTAAGATACTTATTATTTGTTTAAAGGAAGGAAATACTCCCAATTGTGATGGGTGCCTCCATCGAAGAATACCAAAGAGTCGCTCCTCCATACTCTTTCATTCATGTCGACCAATTTGAATCACTAACTCAGCAGGCAGACTATATGAAATATTTAGACAACAATGATACTGCATAAAATGAGTACTTTGCATGGTGTGGTCATGGAATCATTCATGATTTCGATGCTCAACCTCAATGTGCAATGTGTCTACTAGCTCACACATCTCCTGCATTTGGTCCATATCGGGTACCGAATGTGGCACAATGATGGAATAATGAATGCAATGGTAGGAAATTGCATTGGAAGCATTAAAGTGTGATTAGTAACAGCAAGAAAACTGTTTAATTTCATATTGGACAAGTTACTAACATAAATAAAATCTTTGTTGTTTATCAAATCTGTGGTCTGAATTGAAATCAGTTTTTACAAATTCACGTCACATAGTTATATGTTATTATGATGGTTTTCATGTGTGCGTGTTAGCGATGTTAGATCCCCAGAACTCGCTTGATAAATGCCTTATTTTGAATTTCACATTTGCGAGCATGGGCTGATCGGTTGGCCTTGAGATTTCATTTCCCACCAGGAAAATCATTGGCTGTGATTAGCTATTTTCGTGACTGTCCCAAGGACGTTTCTATGATTTATAAATAAATGAGAGTTATGTGCTTGATTGCATTGTGATTTCTGGGTGTTGTAGAGCATACTTTCTACGCTTATCAAGAGTTCTGTTTTGCAGTTGGGATTCAAGATAGCCTACCTGGACGCTGGTTATTGTCTTGTTCGCGTTTTATCGACTTAGGTGAATTTCAAGCGTAACCAGTGACGAACGTAACTAGGCGCTCCAATGATACGTGAGTTCCAATTTTCTAGTGTTCCTAAAAGTGCCTTAGTTACCTGTTTCGTTATTTTAAAACATCTGTGAATAACTTTCCTTCTTCGCTTTTCTATGCTCGCTGTCTTTCACGATATTTTACTGCCTGCTAGATCTTCCACATATTTCATTCTCCTTAGCTCCTGTGCATTCTGGTTGTGCCCTGCGTTCCTCTGCTCCTGTTCGACAAATACTGATCGACACATTCTCGTCCCACCTTTTTTCAATCTTATTCGAAGTTTGAGTCGAGATACATTCCTTGTGATAGTACTTCTCGTAACACAGAGCCTCATGACATGTAGAAGATATCGCTTCCTTGATCTTCTCCCAAGTGTTCTGAATGAGAGTTTCCTCTTCATTGAGCAAATCGTTAAGGGATGGGAATCCATACCTGAGAGCTGTCTTGTATTCCTTGTGTTCGCCAGTATCTGGAAAAAAGTCGTATTAAATTCTTCTTATGTTGTTCATCCTGTTGTCCAGTGCTTCTTCAGTTTCACTTTGATTGTCGATGCCACCAAGTTGAGGTCTGAAGCTCTTTTTTCTCTTCTCTTATGTTACACATCCTTCACCGTCTTCCTGAAGTTTTTATTGATGCAGTTATAGTGCATTTAGATCGATGAAGCGTGATCCAGTGAAATCTATGTAGATTTAAATAAGCATTTGTGTGGTAATGCGGTGCATCATATTACCAGTTTGTCGAAGGAACATAGGTTTGCCAAACTACCAATATGTTGGTTCCATTCTAGTAAATCATATTGTCTCATGATGTCCTCATTTTCTGTGTGTTCCATCCGAACCTTGTCATTAAGATCCTGCATCAGAATAGTGAAATCCATTTTATGGATTTCCGGACGATTGACTGCAGCCTTCATTGGAATTGATCTTTATCGTCTTCAATTCATTCTTTGGTAGGCAGACAGAATTGGATGACATTCATTTTAGTGCCCGTTTTCTTTGTTTCAAAGGATGCTTTGATTATCCCGGGTGGATGAGATTACCATCCTATCAGTGCCTTTTGCGCTTGCTTGTATAGTATCGGTGCAACTACTTGCGTATGTGAGACGCTTTCATCTTGATGTTCTTGGTAGTACAACATCTGTCTTGTGACTAGTCTTTTTCATCCAGCCTGCGTTTAATGGAACGAACCGAATTATTGCACCACTAGATTATGTCTTCCGCTTTCTGCAGCCACTTGATTGACTCTTACGGTCTCCCAACATGTAAAAACATTCAAAGTGCCTACATAAAGTCTGCTGTGGTTGTCAGAAGTTATATCGGCCTCTAAACTTACGACGAATTTTGTTTTTGAACATGAGACGTCCTAAAAACTCAAAGGAGGACCTTCAAACTCCCAAGGCAGAATTAGAATTATTCATCTGGTCAGAGTCTTTGATAGCAAATTAGTTTTCTAATGGATTAGGTCACTACTGCTTTGAGTTTTACCGAGAATGGAACAAACAGGTTCAAGGCTGAATTATAGGAATTGTGCTGGTCACAAGCAGCTGCAATGTTAAAGTGTTGAATAAAGTAAATAATCATCAACATTTCTCTAATACAGAATTTTTAAAAAAGATTTCGAAACGAAAACTATTACATTCCAATGAAGGACGGAACGTCGAATTCTCGAACTATTGCCAAATCTTTACGTCAATACAATTAGATACAAGAACATAGAGAGCAGAACGAGATAATAATGTTATAGTTATGGAACTGTTAGAATTGAGCAACCAAAGACAAAACAGGGATTGAGAATGACATTTTTATTACAAAATGTTACCTACCAAATGTATACAAATAAGGTAACGACAGGATGCAAGGTTGACAAATAACTTTATTTGAATGTGCAGATCTAGTTCAAAGCTTCGTGTAATAAACGCTTCAGCGTATCGAGGTTTATTTGATGTCCTTGAACTGGAAAGTTCCTCAAAGTGTTTATATAATGACCAGTGTCAACCAAATGTAGTGCGATTCAATGGCTAAAAATATGTTGTTCATCCACAGAACCGTAGTCAGTTTGATGTTATTCGGCTGGTATTATTCTTGAACGACCCTAAAATATCCATCTCATTACCACTGTCAAATAAATGGCATGCAGTCGCATCGTTGAAAATATGTTGTCCTCTTAGTACAAGCTTATGTGGAATTTAAATTAATAAACTACTGCAAATGAAGTTTTCTGAACTTCTACTAACATAACCTGCATAATAAACAGTAGTTAATCTGAAGAGACCAACAAACGAAGAGTCTATGGAAGCGTTATGTTCGTCAATGAGCTCACCATTTTAGTGGCCAGCTATGGTTTTTCTTTTCATGATGTTACAGTACACTATGATATGAATCTCTCCTTCAACTTCAGTATTTTATATTAGGCCTAACATCGTTTGTGCAATGGGATAAGTCGGAGACAAAAGACTGTTTTATAGATGAATTCAATTCATGCATTCCATTAGGTAGACAGTCATGGCCATGGTAAGCATGTAATCATGACGAGATGAAGTGCCGATGGCGAGTGAGAAATGAGGCGTAATTAAGCATTTATAGTAAGATAAAAGTAAGCTAGATGTGTGATAAGCAAAGTAGGCAACACATGCGAACTGGAATAGAGACAATCAACATATATGCTTATTATAGACAAAGTTGAAAGTCGCTTGAATGAATGGAACTATCCAACGAATGGATCCAGCCCACTAGAATAGACATCAAAGTACAAGCATTACCAGTTCAGTAGAAAAACAGGGGTTCCCTACATTTCGTTTAATTTCTCATAGGCTTTTATCAACACAATAAGCTGTGAAATCTATTATCATGTAGGAGTAATGAAGGTACATACATTTGGACGGCCCGGTAAATGAATAAATAATGTGTAGATAGTTTTGGATAATCAGAAATAGGAACACGACATTATAAAAGTAGAATAATTCATCGATTATATTACATGATTTGAAATTAATCACTCTGAATAATAAGTAATGAATTCGAAGTGAGAAAGTGAGAAGGAGTTTACTATCTTAGCCTTCAGTGAATTCGCGAACGGAATAAGATAAATTCTCTCCAGCTTCAAATAAATACCCTTTTGCGTATCTATTTGATGAACTGTACTTTGAATTTCGTCATTTTTTCTCTGCTGCATGAAAGTGTCAAGAAAATTGCTTCTATAGCACTCTTCATGTTCAATGGCAAACCACTATTTTATGAGCAATATAGAAATCTTTATTCATTCATTCGCTTTGCTTTATTACATTCCTACAAATATGGACAATGAGCCGAATTGATTTCTACAGTCTTACACTATTTATGGGATGAATGAGAACTGCAGTTCAAGAAGTGTCATATCAGCTAAGGCGTATGATCTCGTGATATCTGTGTGCATACTCCCAGACTACGTATACTGCTGGTCTGGATAACAACGGACGGTGTATAAATCAGAATATCAATAAGAAATTTTGATAATCCTCATTATCTCTGCATACATAGATAACGAATCCAAAGGCAACTACTACCTGATTTTTAACATTAAACGATTCAGTCTAATTAACCAAGTGATATTCATTTTTCGAGATTTTCTTCGCTTTCCTAATAACCTATAAGTCAGCGCAGTTTGAAATATTAGGTTTGCAAGAATAAATATTCAAGAAAACGCACAATTATTTCTCCTGTCCCTAATCAAAAAGTGTCTCTTCTCAATTTCAAGGGAATATGATCCATAGAAATTTAAAACTGTAAAAAACAGTTTGTTTCCAATTTTATCACTTAGAAGATCATTATTATGTCCATTCAATCAACTATGTTATTAGAAACAGAGATGTATAGTGGTTGAAAGTGGAATTCGTGGAGCTCGTTTTGTTTTATATGGACTCATCTGTAATTTGAAGTATACCTGCATCTCAGAGTTGATGTCCACTGCAAGAATTGAGTTGTTTAAAAAGTTAGAAGACTCAGGTTAGCAGAGCAAACAAATTTTATATACTGAACATTTAAATTTATACTTTCGATAAATATGGAAATAATATATTATCTTTGAGTGTCAATATATAGATTATTGAAAGTCAGTCATTCATACATTTGATAATTATTCATGGTTAATTTTAGTCAAAGGTCCTTTTGAAAAAATTTGAAAACTGATGCAATTTATGTTTAGATGAGCAATGGATAATCCGACATATGTGTATAAAGTGTATTTGTTGGGAGAAGTCAGCGTATGTCATGCTATGTGTACAACAGAACGGAAAAAGGTGAGTAGTCAACGCTACTCGTTTCCAAGGTAACACACTTAAACAACATGTACAATCATTTAATAGTAGATAAACAAGCAGTGAAAAATTAACAGAATAAATACAAAATAAGTTTGTCATACCTATCTCCACAATGTGTAAGTGACATGACAAATTTTATACATTTGAAAATTTCAATAATGAGCCTCTTATTGAAAGATAATGATAAACTGAATTTCATCAGATGAAGTGGGAACTATCATTCTCTTCACTTTCAAAATACTTGGACTAGTATGTTCTGATTTTAAGAAACTATACATGTTAGTGACAACATTCACAAAATATCTGATAACAAATATTACATGGATGCAGAGTCGTTGATTGATTTGTTCACGTCTATTTTAACAGATTTTGTTTTTATCTAAATGAATTTTCCCATTTTCCATTATATAAGTTTTCTTAAATGATAGTGTGCTACAGAACATTTGTTGAACATGTGGTTTGTTTATGAATAAGGAATTGATTGACAAACGACTGAATTGCATTTGATTGATGTATCGTAATAGTTGATGAAATCATTCAATGCTGAATTGAGATCTGGGTTTCAACAAGGAGATATCCTGATTGATTAACTTAATAAAGATATAATATGTGATTGAAGATATCAGATGATAGTATGGTAGGATCGTCTGTAGTGGAACAAACGTGTCGATCTCCAATTTCCGAAAATTTTATTTCCTGTGACTTTATTAAGTAGTTTTTGTCCTTATTATTTAAGTTTAGTTTAGACTGAAGAGCTGATGGTTTTAAGTTTTTACATAATTTTCATTTTATCATGTTGATCTCTCGAATATATTGGAGATAACCTATAACTTCGTGTAATACATTCCATCACTGCTAGGTACGGTGTAATCCTTCAGGAATAAAGTAACTTATTTATTCATTTAACTTATGGTCATTGTCAGATCGTCATTAGAAATGTGGAAACACTGGAAAACCGATCGGTCCTAGTATGTGACCCAACAGCACTGCATACACACGACCTTCGGTCCCACCTAACAACGATTAAGCTTCAGACTACTGAAGTGGTATCCAGCCTCGTAAGTGACTGATTTAAATCACTCTATGTTACTGAACGGGAACATGTTCATTTGGTAAGTGCTTCAAATCTTTATAGTTCTAAATAAAACAGCATTTAATTTTATCCTGATAAAAATGTTGTGGAGGAGAGAATCTGTTTCTAGATGGGTTCAACTGTGACACCGTGAAAAGTGAAGTCCACACATATCCAGAGTGAGTAATATATCATCAGATTATTGATGTTCTATTTGTCCAATGTCGCTTGACGAATCTCGTGAAGATTTAACATCAAATCAACAGTTTATAATTTATTTGAAGATCTAGTAATTCTGACACAAAAATATTGTGAATTGTTCTTTGTGTACTAGTGTATACATGTTCGTAAATAAAAATTTACAATTGTACAATGTACATTGTACATTGAATTTTGAAAATTTAATCGCCATTGAAAACAGATTTTTATTTATATCACATATGTTAATATGAATGAGTGTTTATTTTTCTCTCAATTTAAACAGTAAAAAAATATCATGTGTTGTGTAATTCCTAATAATTGGAAAAGAAAGATAAAATTCACTATAGTCCGAGAATTCAGCAATAATTACATATGTACAGTTGTGTTGCGTTATCTTACAAAAAGCATTTCATTCTAATATGAAATGAATATTGAGCAAAAAGAGATTTTTTTATTCCTGATTATTTCATATGCCTTATTTTATTTGTTTAAGCAATGTTTAAATAAACACGGAAAGCAGTTTTTGAATTTAAGCACCTTATTTTATTCCATTGTCTGTGATAATCTAACTAAACAATTGGACATTAACTTGATGAAGTTATGTGGTCTTTCCGAAAAGCCATTTTATAAATAATCTCACCAAAATGCTAAAGAAACACATTTTCTAACTATTATAATTTACCTCTAGACCACCGAGCCAGAATCCAACGGCGTTGATATCAAACGTTTACCAGTTCAGTGTTTTTTGCTCGATCTCACCTATTTCCTTCGGTAAGTGTGGTTGCGCAACAATCTAAATTGATAAAAAAAATTAGACGTTCACACTATTGGAAACCAGGTGGGTGCTTCATTGTTAAATCATCAGTGTTGAACTGTTGGTCGTCGATGCGCAGAGCTGATAAGCATTATACTTGAACGAGATGAACGTTCAGTGCTCTCATTTTTCTAATGGTTTTCTAACAATTTTAAACTAGTAATTTCTATGAAACTCAACAATCTTTACAACTCTATTATGGAGATTATAGGATTGAGTAGAATTGTGTACTATGATCGCATGTAGAATACTAGTCAATTCTGTTAGATCAAATTTCTAAGGACAGAACTAAATATTAATTAGATGATGTAATCATTTATTTATTCGCAACTACTCGAAATATTTACGAATAAGGAAACTCAGCAATTTCCTTTTCCCTAATAATATCATGTGCTTTATTTCGTTGCAAAAATATTGATTGTAATGTTAGATGGACAAACCTGATAAATTATAAAAATTTATTAATGAATGTGACAACCTGTAAGTCAATTCTGTGTACTCACTGAGTCATTCGCTCATTTTTCTCTTCCATATCATCGTACATATATTTCAATGCATATTGATGATTGATGCAGAACAATTTAGTGAATGACATGAACATGGCTAAATACCAGCATCACTAAAAATCTTTTGATGAAAATATTTATTACTACTATTGACCAATCACCTGAAATGCATCTCTATTATTCATCGATTGTATAGGATGCAAATTGAGGTCTGGACTGAGGAATAACTGTCTAGGTAGTTTAGATACGTCTCTAGCCCTGTTTAAAACCAAAACAATTGATGTGGATAAATGACCATTCTAATATTCATCATTATCATTACCTAAACAAATACTACTGCTCAGTTTTTTTTCACCGACAATTGTTCAATTATTCAAATCAACAGCAACAAATAAATGATATTTCATTCCTTCCCGTATAGATCAGATTCTTTCAAAAGATAATATTTGGTTGCTTTATCACACAGAGTGTTTCCTATTCACAATCAAAATGCACGATTTCAGTCAACCCAGTTTAAAATGGAATAAATCAGTATGGATATCTCCATGACCAAGTATAAGCCTAGACAACATAAATGCAGTTCAGATGTACTTCAAAGGACAGCAAACAGACAAAAATGTCATTTTGTAATCTGATCAGGTCAAATCACATGCGTCTCAACAAATCTACAGTCACATGTTGGGATTATTTTGAAAATTCCGTTGACTGAAATGGTTCATTTCAAATGTTATGTTTAGTTTATGCAACTGAATACAAGAAACAATTAATATGGTGTGATAATGCAATTCAACCTATAATAAATAACCTAATAGTTCTGTAAATAACCTTCTAACACTAATCATTCAGAAACATAACATACTAACATTGTATGTAGCGTAGTCTTAAAAATTTCATCAGTATTAAAACGTTGACTCACGTGTTAATTACTGTAAACATCATCGTAAACTCACATTTAATAACATGAATGGCAGTCATTCTTTGATAGTGTTCACCAAACCAAGTTAATCAGTTCAATGTTCAACGAAGTAGTTCAAATAAACTTTTTTTAAAAGAGAAACAACAGAAATGCCTAGAATAGTCCGTTACAGTACGATTTTCTAAAGTCATTCTCTTTTGAGCAATGGAGGTGATGAAACAAGGTAATGCTTCCTAAAAATACTGAGAGATTATAATGTGCATTACGGGGTTGTGAAGATTGTTTGAAACCATGAATCGATCAATGTTAGACCACCATTCGAAACCTGGAAGCACTGGACGGCCGTTTCGTCCTGATATGGGACTCCTCAGCTGGTAAGGCGTTCGCCTACAATACCGAAGGTCCTGGTTTCGAATCCTGCGGGGTGCAGGAGTCCTAGATGCGCACTGCTGAGGAGACTATAATGTATCAAGAATTTACAATACCAGTTATTGGATAGCCATTCGTTGATTTGAATATATTATAGTCCTTAATAAACGTTGTCATTTTTAGAAGAACTAAATTCTTTGATTTGGATGATTTGATCGACATAAATTTCTGGTAAAAGTTGGGATTTTCAAAAAAAAATAAGTAGGCAATTAATTGGTATGAAGACAGTTTTTAAATGATATTAAGAGGATATAAGTGATCGCTGACAAATATTTGAATTAGGCTGTTGCAATAAAACTATGAACATTTTGGTATATCTTCATAAACATATGCTTAAAACTATATTCAAATCAATGAAGCTAACATTTTTACCGTACTATCGCTGATAGATGATACGATTTGGTGTTGCATGGTTTTCGGAAACACATGAAGAACACGGCATAGACATATACGACGTATATGTCTTTGGCGACACAGAATTATACAGTTGGTAATTCGAATGAGTGGCTATTAGCACTAGCAAAATTAAAACCATGTAATCAACTTCCTTTATGCAACACAGGAAACCGATATGCATTCAATTTATAACCAAATACACGAACAAGTGTAATAAATATTTTATTTAATTGAAATAAAGCATGAGTGAATGCACTTAAAGCTCATTAAACTAGTTGTTGGTTCATGGTCTAACCATCTAAAAACATTAATGCTATGTTTATCTCGGCTTAGATTTTGACTTATTCGATTAATTATGTGCTTGTTTTTCCACGTAGACTGTTTAAGCAATCAGTTTGTCCCTAAACTGTTGGTTGAAATTTTTAGAAATTTTATACGTTCAATAGAATCCATACTGTTGTGGTGCGCGCTACTTATAAGTAGTATTTGACGCGAGTGTAAACGTAATGTCTGGCAGCAGAAGATGGTGGAAGATTAAGAAAGGAAGAGCGGGAAGACAATGGAATTTGTATGAAATGCATGAATATTGAAATGTTAGACAATGGATTGAGGATGATATGAAGATTTGCAAGTTAACGGTTACGATATGGTTTTCCTATTTTACTGAGTAACTCTGTAATTTTCGTTAAATACAATTCGGTTGCCTTCACCTGTGTTCTCCTTCACTACACTGTCAATAGTAGACAAATAATTGGTGATAATAGTGTTATTCTGCAAATATAAAGAGGTTGTTTTAACTCGATCACAGTTGGTGAGATAAGAATGAGTTATTCAAATATTTTTCTTATTTCAATTGACCATTGAGTGACATGTTATCAAGGAGTTATGCTTGTATTCAGCTCTGTCAAAGACATTTTGAATTGAATGCTGTTGATAATTGTAACTACAAAAATCTAAATACAAAGAGATTAATTCTGTTATCGAAGTCGATACATTTTACTATATTTATTATACAGACATTCTAAATGAAACATTAGTACAATTAATGTGCACTGTTAGGTAAGAAACTTCAAGTAGAAGATTTTGAAAATCCAATTATATCTTCTTTCAAGATCATCTGTACTGTTCGGTTTTTCTGAGCATTCAAATTTTCAGGATCACGACATGTTGCAATTATACTAATACCACTATCCTGGATAGACTATTCAGGCCTGAATTAATCACAAACACGTTCATCTGAAGTGAACATTTTTGTCTAAATAAATGATTAGATTTGTGCTTAATTGTACCTTATGATGAAATGATTATGGTTTATTCATGATATAAATTTGAAATTCTATCTCTCTTCTGTGACATAAGGATGAATGGATAACCAGAAAAGTTTAAATTTCAACCATTAATGGGAGTAATGATTCCTACCCGGTGAGTTGTAACGACTTAATTTCCAGTATAGGCTCTGGATATGGAAGTAACGAACAGAGGTTAATTCGATTAGATCAAAATATTTTTTTCTTTATAGCATAAAGTGTGTAATTGCATTGCATTAGCACGGAATTATGCTTGATTTCAATGAGTAACTCCACTCTGCATTTTGTCTACTAGCACACACATATCTACCTCATTCAGTCCTTATTGGATTCCGGAATAGCACAATGATGAGTTAATGGCTTTCATGGTTTGATATTGCATTGGAATCTGTGAACTAGGAATATTGTCAGTAGAATCACTATTCAATTCCATTTCTCATAAGAATGGGTTATATAAATCCTTTATTTCTAGTTCACATTGAATTTCCTACATGCTCAACGTTCACACTTGATGAAATTTCATAGACCTTTATATCAAATTTGTATGAATGATATGATGCAGTTGATTTTCGACAGCTCCATTGAAATTCTCGAATCTCTAAAATAATCTCAGACGAAATCAGCTACTCATAAGTACTCAATATTTTAACTGAAGTATTCAGATCTAAAGTTTTCTAAAAGCAAGCAAGTATTAATTGAAAAGATTTTCGTCGAAATTTCCTGCATTTATGATAGTCATCGATAACTTTGTTCAATAAAATGGTTTTAAACAAACTAACCGTTATTGAAAATAGGTTGTTTTCCATTTCACTTTGACTGAATTTTTACTCAAGATCATAGACACGATTCTTGAAAATTGAATCAATCAATACTTTAACACTTTTTTATTTAAACACACATTGTTCAGCAGAATTATTTTGATTTGAGGTGAAGGAGTACTGTCTAAAAGAAGTGATCAGTAAGTTGAAATTAGTTAAAATTATCATGTTATTTCTAAATGATTCTTCAATGTTTAGTATGTATGTTGAATGATTTATTAGATAGTATCTATGATTGACTGAATTAAATACGCATTTTTTTAGACACAATAATAATGAATCGAATATGTAATAAATAGATCATTTCCAAAATAATTAAACCTTTTGATATCAAAAATAATTTTTGTCTACTGTGACTGTCGATGAAGTCTATTAGTCGATATTATATCACAAGAAAAATCGAAGCTGAACATGAAACTGATTTAGGCCAATTTCCAATATCTTTTTCACGAGCTTGTGTAAACCAGTTAATTTCTTCGCGCTCTATTCTTGGTATTTCGGTACGGTTCCAGATGTTGCGTATTAGTGTTCGCCATTAGTTGCAATTCATCAAGTTTGTAATGATGGACTTTTTTCAACTGTCTCTTGAATCTGTCAACAAACTTATTTTCAACTAACTGATGAGATTAGGAAATGTACTCTTTGTTCATACAGTGGAAAAGTTGATGATAAGCCATTGAGTAATATGTTCAAGGCCTGCCAACTTTTTGAGAGTGTCTTCAATTTGCATCTGAACAAAACTTCAGATATGTGGGAGTCAAATGTATAATAAGTTATTTTAAAATAGTGGTCAACACACTTGTTGTTCTTCTGAATAACTACTGAACGACAGTATGTAGTGGTTGTCAAGTCTGAACTTTCATTGACTCCGTTGATCAAAACATGTCTGAATAACAGGCAGCTCATTGTTATTTACCGTTTATTTGTTTATACCATGGTGTGATGTAAGAATTAGCAGTGATTAGTTTTTAAATTCAATGAAAGTTAAAAATATGACCTCTGATGTTTGATGATAGGATGCCAAATAGGTATCCTTCTAGTTGTAACTGTCAATGTGCAACATCCGACGTAGTGAGTACCAATAGACCTAGCCTACAAAGTTTCTTCCAACCTTTGTACAAAACATTATACATCCATATTGAGTTAATCGTAAGTTTTCAGACGTTTCCAGTTGTGGGCTTACAACCCGGATTGTTTTACTTTCAGTTAGTACGTGCTTCTCTCAATTCACTTGTCACATGTCTAGCCTCTTCTGGTCACTTCTCATCAATTGAGATGACACATTCACCATCTGCACTCCACTTTCCTTCGCTTCTCATACACCTTTCGCATTCTATTGCCCTTAAGACACATTTTCAATGAGAACCAACGACTCATCATTCTAGAACTAGACATGACTGTGTTGATGAGAGGTGGGTCAAGTCGAACCTAAGTACGTATAGTTCAACCGACACCTTGTAGTGTGTCGGTTTACTGCGTATTCTTAAGCTCGGTTTGTAAATCAGAATATGAACTCGCATTGATGAACTCGTTTATTCGGAACACACCACAAAGCGAAGCGGATTGGAGAAGGCTAAGAGCCAACCCAAAGAAATAGAACATGACTAAGAATATCTAGTCAGACAAAAATAAGACAGACATATGACAAGCGAAATAGGTATGCACAGACATGAATAAAAGCGACGAATGATTGACAAGGTCAAATGACAAGTGATACAAATCATGTGAGTTCATGGGGATATTAAGAGATTAACATTAAAGCGAAAAGGATGAGTAAGCGCGTAGGCGTAAACAAGGCTCAGTCGTACAAGCTCATACAAACCAGATAATAAAAAATACTAATGGTACATATGAGTTGTTGCTATACAAATGGCTTGGTTACAAAAGTTAATCAAAAGGCTCAATCAAATTAAATATGAGCGAACTGAAATATATGTGGAGGCACTACAATAGCTCCCTTCCAGCAAACAAGAGTACGAAAGTGTCTTTGTTTGCAAAAAAAAAATATGGTAAGCGGTTATTAGCAAAACAAAATCGATTTCGAATAGAATACATTAGGAGCAGGTGTACGATACGAAAGTGTAATACAAATGCTGCAAAATATTTACTATCGTTTAGGCATGACAGTTAAGACGGAATTCGATAATCGCATAGACATTACGGTAGGGCTCATCGATAAATCGAGTGGCTGCAGACAGGTGAAGAAATCGCGGTCGAGATTATCGTGGAAAAAATTTGGAGAATAAAGCTGCGTACAGATGCGATGCATGGACATTAAATGCATATCGAGAACATAAGTTACTACCATTGAGTATATGACTCCAAACTTATGTGTATGATAGCGTTGCAAACCGTTGCCAGCGTTGGGGTAGTCGAAAACATGCTAATATCAGCGTGCAGGAGGTTCTCTCGACTGCTTGAACTGCTGCTTCGTGTGCATGTGCGTAAGATCATACCACCAATTTACTTAGCAGGCTGCAAGATTTTCGAGAACGAGCAGCTGATGAGTACATAGAGGATATCTCCAATGCGATAATCGTATAGCCACGGAAATATTAATGGACGATAATTGTGGTTGAGCCATTGCTTTGATCAGCGATTCGAAACACAATAATGCGATACGGCAAAATAAATGGAACGAACTCACCTTAATCATGAACGTCGTCTGTGGTATAGAAAGAAGTAAAATAATGTTTATGAAATAAATGTCATGCAATAAGATTATGATACTGATAATAATCCACAATAGTAATTCGTATCGAAATAGTTATTGTCAGTAATATTGTGGACGCGTTCGGTTCGTGGTCGTAGTTTTCGGGATTACTAATCGGTGATTGCGTTCGATTCTACGTCGAAATTACCAATTAGTTGGAAGCTTTCGACTTTTCGTCAGTATCAGGAAACATCCTGAGAACGTCGGGCAGCTTTGTGATGAGTACGTTAGATTCAACGGCGGGCTCACCATTTGTTAGTAGCCAATTTTGTTGACTTCGGGATCACTACTTGTAGTACGCTGACGAGCGGATGCGCAGAAGAATGAACGAAGCAGCGAATAAAACGAAGTGGAGAGGCTAGCGAGCCAACTCCATTACTGTCATAATATAATATCATCATGAATCAGAATAATAGTTCTTTCACATTAATATGATAATGATAACGATAATTGGATAATTCGAGAAATGGATTCATGAAGTGAGTTAATACGTAATCGAAATGATAATAAGATAATACGATTTTTGTATGTGCATATAACCGCTGAAGTGGGTTTGCTGCTTTCGTCCGATGAGAGAGTGCGTTGTCGGTGTTGTATATTGAATCTGATTCGTCGATTCGTTCAGCGAATACATCAATTTCCTGGGCTGCTTTGTCGCTGTATGTCGTCGAGATTTCCAGTTAGTGGTTCTGTTCGATTCGTTCTCGAGATTACCAACTGGTTGTTTGTATTCAATTTGTAGCCTGTATCGTCAAATTAATCCTGGAAACGTCGGGCTTACCAATTTTGTAGTGTGTCGATGCATCTGCGCGTTCTTAAGGATGAGTAAGCGCGTAGGCGTAATCAATGCTTAGTCGTTCAAGCTCATACAAACCAGATAATAAAAAATACTAATGGTACATATGGGTTGTTGCTATACAAATAGCTTGGTTACAAAAGTTAATCAAAAGGCTCAATCAAATTAAATATGAGCGAACTGAAATATATGTGGAGGCACTACAACCTAACCAAAACGAACCCGGCCATTCCAATAGTATCTGTAATGACTTGTGCTGATTGTTTTAGTCAGCAGTGGACGATAGACTTTATCCGATCTGCCGCAAACCAAATGTCTCTCCTCTAAGCCCATGATACCACAGAATCTAAATTCATTGTTTTTTTAATTAAAAAGTTTATTTCGTCTGTGAAAACAATAAAAATATGCTAGTACAGACAGTTTATATTTCAGTACTGAATTAAAAATTATACTAGTCGAAATAATGCATTCCAATACCTTCTTATCACGTAAAAATAAATTAAGTTTGTACAGCTTTTCTATTTTGAAAATAACGATATCGTTGTTTTTGACCTTGGCCTTGCTCACGTACGCAAGGTAGTTTCGTCTGTATAATATGGCACGATGTCGGTATTATTTCGATACCACTAGATTTCTAACAAATATACGCCAATAACAATCTTTAATTTTTCTTTTAATTTTAATTAAGAGATATAATTTGGCGACTCGCTACATAATTTTTGGTGATCCACGATTTCGAAAACGCCTGAACTGTCAATTACGATGAGCTTTTAATTCATCTGTCCCCTTTTTTATTCTTCCACTGTAGCACATTTCATATTGATACGTTTATATATATATATATATATATATATATATATATATATATATATATAATACTTGCGAAAAATTTTCGAAATGATGGATAGCTTTAAAAATAGTGATAATATATAGACTCCGAAACACATGTAAATTATTTTTGACATGTTTCTTTTATCCCACAGGATACAGAAGTCTGGTTCGCGACACTGTAGGCTCATCTCCAAATCCGCCAAAAAAGAAGCAGCGGTAAATATGTGCCTCTGCGCTGGAAACCTTACCTGATGATCATATTGTTACTTTCTGTGGGGTTGTTCTCAGTCCTTACCTGAAATCTAAAATCAATTAAGGTTATTCCACAACATTTCTTTGCATCGAGAGAGGAACCGCTAACGAACATATTAGCATCTTGCTGTCTGGATAAAGCTAAACCGCGACAGCAGCCCAGGTGCCCGCAGGGTCCTCAACACATATAACCTACGGTCATGGGCTTTATCAAAGAAACGCCACTAGCACAGGTCGATCTCAAAGCAGGCAAAATATTTGCCAGTACTAGTGCTCAGGAAAAATATATAGTTGCCTAAACGTCACATCCGGATGTAGTTGTTGACGCTAGTCGCTTTCCAGCCCACAGGGGTCAGGGTTGCTACATTCACTGACTCTCCAAGTTCCGAGATCGTTCCAACTGTACGTATATCTTCAGTTACTCGCCTCGAGCGGGCGCCTCCCGAATCACAGGCGTTTTTCACTGCTGTCAGGACTCCTAACAGTGTTCGATTTCCTGCGAATCCCATTAGGATTAGGGAATTTCGCTACAACTTTCCAAAGGATTATCGATAGCAAAATACCAGACTAAGATTTTGCTCACGTCTATATTGATGATAGCATCATCAAACATATTCCAGCGCCTTTTGTATAATGGAATAGCAGTCAACCTGCCGAAGTGTGGAATTGGCAAAACGAAAATAAAATTCCTACATCACATTATTAGGTGAAATGGAATTTTACGTAAGGAGGTAAAAGTACATGCAATTACGGGGTAGACTGCGTCGTCTACACTCAAGTATCTGAAGGCGTTTCTTAGTTCGCTTAACTTCCATCCACTTTTACTTCCACACTCAGCAGAACATTCACGACAATTACCGGCTTACTTGGCGGTAATGAACAGAAACTAGAATTGATTGATACAGCGCACACTGCATTTTCAGAGATCAAAATGCCTTTAGCTCAAGCCATCCTCTATGCTCATACTGACCAAACAACCACGCACAGTATAATGGTTGATACATCGAATACTGCTACTGATGTCGAAATTTCCGGCACGCAGTTCAAGTTCGCGACTTCATCTCATTCCTCGACCATAATCCTCTAACATATGTTCTGCATTCCACGCCTGACCGATACTCACAACGAAAGTGCAGATTTTTTGAGCAGACTATTGTCAAACTAAAGGCGAGCCAAACTATATTGCCGGTGCTCTGTCATGTATCTAGGTGAATGCAGTTTCTTTATCGGTGATCTATCTCCCTGCTATAGATGAACCCAAGCAAGCGATTACTCTCGTATAGAAGCACTACATTCTATATCTACTTAGTGCCTGAAAGTATCCCTAGCCACTGGCTCTGTTACTACCTTGAGTTATACTTCTACTGGTCTTTCCTGACTCATCGTACCCTCTTCTTATGGTCTTCTCGTCTTCGATGCCCCTTATTGACAGTGTCATCAAGAACTTGTCGCCGCCAGATACGTCTAGCTGTCCATCAATAAAGATGTCCGCATATGGGTAGAGCATTGTATGAAATATCGACGGTCAAAAAAGTGCAGGCACCCAGCTGCTCTCTTCGGCACGTTCGCTACGCCCGATGCTTGCTTCGATTAAATTTATCTTAGCATTGAGGGACCATTGCCACCATCGCACCGACGTCATCATATAATCACGATCATTGATCGCTTCAGAATATGGCCCGAAGCTACTCCGCTGACGTCTAATATGGTGGAGACAGTTACTTCCAGCTTTGCATAACGACAGATGTGGCTGAACGGTTGTATCTAAATTGTCACAACTGTCCTAATTATTCTCCTTGCTAACCCGGCTGCTTTGTACGGAACGCATGCACACTAAAGCGTACGAACTAGCACAAAGTGATTAACTTGAGTGGTTTCTTCGCCACATTAGAAGTGCTCTTCGAGCACAAGAAAACAACATTTTGCGCAAAACCCTAAACTGGCTGGAAGAGCTTGAAGACAGATATTCAATGTTTCTTCGCTCAACATGTTCACGTCACAACATGGAGTCTGCTTAAGGAATTTTTTGTAACAAGGAGCAGTAATAATTTTGGTAAATCCACCTACGTCCAGCGATTGAGTGAGAGCATGAGAATACTGCCTCCGGTGTTAACTTGAACACAAGACCAGCAGGTCGCTCTTGAGAAGAGGTTATACTCCTTTTTGCACATGTTTACATGCGGATAGATTCATTACTCAAATCGTCGCTACCCAAAGCGTTGCGAAAGTGCTTTTCACGTGATTTTCCGTCACAAAACGACATTCGAGGTATTTTTACATGGTTAACATTAAGGGAATGTTGATTTAAAATCTAGCTTTTAGAAAGTCGAACAATTTCAATATTATTTTAACAGTTCTACTTTAGATTTTATCACAATAAACAAATTTATATTAGCATTTCTAAATGTCCACGAACATACATATATATTGATAAAGATTTAGGCTTGCCTTTAAGAACTAATTATTTTCATTTCAATAAATCATCGATGATTCATAAACGTTTGGATTGTGATATAATTCAAAACCAAATACGCATGATCAGCAGATAAATTTTGTGAAAATAATTAAATGACATTAGGATTAGTGGATTTGCTTGCACTATGCAACCAACGAAAAACTATAAACAATTAGACTGTTGAATAGTATTAGTGTGTTTAACGTTCTACGTTCTAACTGTCATATCGATTCTCTCAAATCAGCTATTGAGGAAATATTTTTTGTCGTGATTTAAAAACTATGCCAAATGCATAGTGATCATTAGAATAAGTATGTATAAAATAATTGAATAACATTCAGATTGGTGACCTACTTAAATAATACAATTAATGAAAAACTAGAAAAAAAAATATTAGACTATTGATCCGTGCTAGTGTGTGTGATATCTTAGCAGAGTGTGTCAATGAACACTACACCGACAGCCTAAACGTCTGTTGATAATACAGTCAAAAAATGATAATTAACTAATAAAGTACTCATTAAATAAAATGAAATTCTTTTCGTAAAAACAAATAAAAAATTTTCACAGGTTAATGATAACATTACAATTTCCAATTAACGATTCTCAATATTTCTTATACTTTATGGCGGTTAGTAAGTTTATAATATATTGATAAACTGGTCTCATTATTCAATTTTACACACTACAACTGAATCTGAAAGCTACTGTTGTATAAGTAAGCTATCGGTCGTCGAATAACAGCTACATATGTAGAGTTAATATTGTTGGAAATCGATAACGCGAATACTCTCCAAATTGCTTGTAATACTTCAGTAATGTATATGTGTTATTGTCGATTATTTGTGACTCATCAATTATTTTATAATTTGCAGATTTGTCAAATCTTTCTGTGATCGATATCTAACTGGCCTCACAATAATAGTTATGAAGTCTGTGATTGCCGATATAGTCCTACAAAATAAAAAATATTTATTGAAAGTCATATTTCTGTTTTGTGCACTAGTTACTCTGTTGATTGTCTCGTTGAACAATATTATACCAAATCTGAGTCAATGGAATTTCAATGAAGATAAATTTGACATACTACCTCAAACATTTGAACCAATTCATTCAAATATGTCTATTTCAAAACAGTTGAAACTAGATCTAGCACGCACATTACATGTTATATATTCTCCTATTAGTAAAACATCTCTTCAGAAATACTCGTTAAGATTTAGTCTAGAAGAAAAGAGACTGGAAAGATTATACGATTCGTTAGGTGGGAATAAAACAGTAAGTTGATCAATTGATTAAATTATTTTATTGTCAAATTGATTGTAAATGTCATTATTAACACAATTTTCCAATGTGTCAGTGATTTCTGAAATAAATCTAGATCATATGTTTAGAAGATTACTTGATAGCTAATTTCACAATAATGTGCCTAACTTGGTCAGCGTAGTCAAGTGATTATATTATGCGCAACGATTTGTGTTTGGCATTTCTTAAAGTCATTGGATTTTGAAGGAGACTTCAATTTGATCAAGGTGTCCGAATTTTATTTGAACTCTTCTGAAAAGCATTCAGAATGGACTAGCAGGCTGAAACAAATATAACAAGTTTGTGAACCATATTTTATGCAAACACACACGACTCTGTACAGCGATTGAATAAAAGGTATATAAATGAACTTACTGACTATTTATTCTTCCAGCAAATAATCATCGCGTGAAAGCGAATAAAATAGTAGTAGTATGTGACACCTAATCTGATGTAAATCACTGATTTGTATGTCAACCTTAGGAAGATGGAAAGAAACATAATTGCCTTTAGTCGCTCGATGGTGAAATAAAAATTGGAGAATTCGAAATATCCATGTTTTTTTTTTTTAAAAAATCGCCTAGCTATATACACTTTAGCTTTGCAGAAAACGTTTGAACGTTTGAATAAAATAGTTTGATCTGGTACAATGATCTTGGCTTCTTCAGCTTGCTCGTTCAGGGTGTAGACTGGACATATAAGTGCAAAGGTTACCAGGTTCAAACTGCATTTAGTTTGGTATTTGGCAAGATGCTGCTCAGCTGTTTCACAGGTAATACGATATATTCTGATTTGAAACGAATCGAATAATCCTATACAGAAGGCACATCCCTTGCACCATTAGATCATGAAGCAAATGATGCTGAGTTCGAAGAGCATAGTGATCATGTTGTGTGAAATATAATTCAATCCATTTGACAAGCAAGAAATGGGATGAGACTATGGAACTGAATTCTATCACTATCAAGCAAGTTCTACCTATCCTGAAAAAGCTTGCTTCATCATGGCTATGTCAATGCGAGCCGTTCCGCTTGCTGAAACGCCGACCAAAACTCATCAAATCTATCAATAACAGGACAATCCCAAACATCGTAAATGTCATAATATTTGCGTCAGTTCCAACATGCGCAGTTTAAACGGTTCCTGTAAGTAAACTGACATACCACTGTTCTCCTTTGGTTTCAGGTGAAGAAGTTTCTCAGATACGGTGATCGTATAATTTTTCCATCAATGGACTTTTCAAAATGTCATGCATCAAAATGTACACTGATTACTGATATGAGCAGATGGCGAGAGGCTGACGCTCTTATAATTACAGAAAGTAAAGTACCTAGTGGACTTCGGCCACCAGAGCAGTTATGGTTTGGCTTAATACACGAATCGCCTGCACACGTTGTGATGGCAGATTTTTTGGAAAATGAAGTAAGTGATTTAAGTTATGTTGCACTGCTCTTGTTCGCCATTGTGATGTTGACATTCACAGACATTTGTAAAACGAAAATGTGTATTTTGAGTCTATTCCATTGAGTTAGCTCTTTTACATATCTTGAACTGATAGAATATCTGGTAGTATTGATAAAATTTTGATAAAATTGCATCAGTTTACTATTATAGAAGGTCAAAAAATTAAGATCACAATGTGGTTATTCAACGGTATATTCTCTTCATCATTTCACAGTTACACTTTACCATACTTCATAGCTTAGATACCACTATTTAGAAAATCATAATCGATAATCCAGCCCGCAGTCATTTCATTAGCTTCTGTAGTGAATTTCTCTTTACATTCACTCTTAGCACCCGATAAATGTATGTTTTCAGGCACATACTGGTTACTCCAGTTGTGTGAATTCGTTTTGCTCGCTACCGTTGCCCAACTTATTCGAACCACTTTAATAAAATGTATTGGCTTATAGCAGACATCATTGCCCACGCACACGTAGTGAATAACTGTGTTCGCCACTAATGGTTTCACGAATTTTCGATAACGCTTTGGCTTCAACAATCAAATCCAATTTTACGTGCCTGCTATTTATTATTCACCGAACCATTTTAAACATCATTTTCGGCATCTCTGTTTTGCTCGCCACTTGATGTGCTTGAAGCTATTACGAGTTCACCTAGATCGATAAACGAGGACGTGGCAATGACCCAGCGAAACGATAGGCTACTCTGTTCCGCTATCCAAAACTTATGGAAGACAAATTCTTGATACGATGTAGAAAGTGTATTTTACAAACACATAACAAGCACAATACATTCAAACACACAAATTGCGTTTATTTATATATCAAAGAAACGTCCTTGTGAGAGTCACTAAAGTAGCTTTCTAAAATAACACATCGATCTAATTACGATTCAGCCACATGGTTCCAGAAGTTCATTGATCAAATACTTTGCTTGGTCTTCCTGTTCCTAGTACTTTATTTTTATATGATGCACATCTTCGGAAACCAGGAATCACCTGTCTCGTCCCAGTTTAAGACTTTCGATGTAAGAACGTCAACCGACTAGGTTAATTTCAGTCGAGTGTAATCATTCCAAACATTTCGAAACAAACTGAAGGAACAAGAATCGAGTGCAAAACGTTCAACTAGCTAATACAAGCGCTCGAAAAACATATTCTATAATGGATAACGGACTACACAACCGATCGTGAAACAATCGTTTCAGTCTGTACTGTCAGAGTGCGATGTTTGACAACAAAACTAAACGACCACCACCAATCACTCCTTTGAAATAAGTAATTTCACCAGCATTTTTCTATTCATGATATCATTTTACTTCGATTTGTCTCTTGAATTCGAAGGTTAATTTCACTGTATCCTATCGCTTGGATTCAACAATTTATTCACCATATGGTTCTTATGAACCAAATATATTACAACATGGACCAGAAACACGGTATCCTCTGCCTAAAAGAAACATCGCTGACGGTAAATCGAAGAAAGTTGCATGGTTTGTGAGTAATTGTAATCATAAAAGCCCTAGGATGAAATATGCCAAAGAACTTTCACAATATATCTCTGTGAGTTTGACAATGTTTTTACAGTTATTTTGTGCAAATTGTCAGTGTTTTCGACGAAAAGTACTGTGCAACATTTGTCAGTGCGAAACAGTTCTTGATGTCTGCTATTTTGCTATTAACAATGGTTTGAGATGAAATCGTGGTAAAAGAGACTGAAACCTTGTCTGAACTAAAGATGTACAAAGCAACAAAAAGTAAGTAAGGAAGTAATAAAACATAACCGAATAAGTTTGGTTGAGTTTTTAAATATTCATGAATGAAGTTAACTTTCTGATGCGACAATCAAATTGAATCATCAATACATTTTAGGAAAGTCAAAATACTTGATTTTGAATCACCTTATCTTATAAATTAAATTAGTGTTGAAACGCTAGATAAAAACAAGTGTTTATAATTTATTAATTCAATAGTTGCCGGAATTTTTCTACTTCTAGGTTGATATTTATGGTTCATGTGGTACGTTGGTATGTCAAAAGGATTATTCGATCGACAGATCATCAGAGAGCTGCCTGCGAATGATTCGTGAAAATTACAAGTTTTATCTGAGCTTTGAAAACAGTTTGTGCAGTGAGTATATAACAGAGAAGCTCTTCAAAAATGCACTGAAGTAAGTAGCTTTGCATTTATCCTGCATTTCAATGTGGTCAAATACATCAACATGTTTTTGTGCGTGAATAACCGCAATATGCTGAAGTACTTCGGACCAATCATATGAAATTAGCTTGTCTGACAAAACTGTATTTGAATAATGACATCTTTCATAATAGGCTATTACAATCAACCTTGAGAATATGAACCGACAGAAGAAGAAAAAAGTGTTATCCAATATAAGTGAAAGTTGAGGGTGTTAGAGTAATAATTTGAATGCTTTCAACAGCTCAGTGTGAAGTGTTTTTCACACTCGTATGGATCTCAGGGTTGATGTTCACTATGGACGACAACCTGACGAAGGATTCAAAATAAGACGAAACTTTCATCCTGCATTCCACTGACAGTCATCGTTCGTGTAAGCTGAAAATTTTGAATAATGATTAAGTTTATGCTACATCGCTCCATTGCGATATCCACGTTGTTGTACTGAATGCACATCTGCAAACGTCCAATAAATCTGGCATAACCCATCATTGTCGTACAACAATAGGCCTACACATGTAACTAAAATTCAAAAAACTACCGAGTTGCATTTTAAATTGCTATACTGAAGTGTTTTTGGCTCACATTTATGCCTTTGGTGGAAAAAGATTAGTAGTTAACATGTCTTATAATCACGAAAAAATTGCGAAGTATTCCATATGACTACGAACCTTTGTTATCACTACTAAGGTCTGACTTGAATATCTCACAGACACTGACCAGTGGTTAGATTGGCTTAAATGAACTAACTGGTTTGCAGTATCCCGATAAATGGGAAAATGAAGTACTAACTGATGTTTCATGACTTATTGGAGACCACGTTTTCAAACAATAATAAGACGAATGAATTCAACTGTTCACATTATTTGGTGTAAACCGATCAAAATCGTGTATTCAAGGAGCTGACCTTATATATTTTCATGAACGCAGATCTTTCGAATAATTTAGGACGCTTTTTAAAGTAACGTTCCGTTCTGTGCTTGTAATACTACGTCATTCATTTTTTTAAGAAGCGAAATACTCCCAATTGTGATGGGTGCCTCCATTGAAGAATATCAAAGAGTCGCTCCTCCATACTCTTTCATTCATGTCGACCAATTCGAATCACCAGCTCAACTGGCAGACTATTTGAAATATTTGGACAACAATGATACTGCATATAATGAGTACTTCGCATGGCATGGTCACGGAGTCATTCATGATTTCGATGCTCAACCTCAATGTGCAATGTGTCTACTAGCTCACACATCTCCTGCATTTGGTCCATATTGGGTACCGAATGTGGCAAAATGGTGGAATGATGGTTGTAGTGGTCGGAGTTTGCGTTGGAATTCTTGAATTGTGAACATTTACAGCAAGACTGCTTTTTCAATTCCGATTGTGACGATCATTAACGTAAATATTATTTTTATTGTTTATTTTAATTAGTGGTCTGAATTGAAATCAATAAATACAAATTCATGTCACCCATTCATGTGTTATTATGATGAATTTCATGTGTGCGCTTTATTTTTTACATTAGTTCAAAGGGGCTGGTCGATTAAAGTGTTCTTCAAAATTCTTCAGGCACCTGTTTCTCTGTTCTCAAAAGTCTATGATACATTTTCTTTCGTCACTATTCAATGTTCGTTCCGTTTAACAATAATTCACAACCTGCTAGATTTGCCGCATGAATATATTTATCATCCTGGTTCTCCTGATTTTAAGCTTCTGTACATGTGTTATTATTATTTAACATGGATGGTTTCAAAGATGCTGGTTCATTAAAGTGTTATCATAGTTCACCAGCCATCTGTTTAGCTGTTGTCAAATGTCTGTAAAAAAATTTCCCTTCTTCTTCACTTTTGACTTTCCTTTCTTGTTAACGATATTTCAGTAACTTCTGAATCTGCCACGTATTTGTATTTGTCATTCTAATTGTCCTGTTCACCTGCTTGTTACCTTCTGTGCATTCTGATTGCGCTTTGACTTTCTCTGCTCTTGTTCGACGTATGTTGATTGCAACATTCTTGTTCGTTTTTTCAGTCTCATCCAGAGTTTTAGTGGTGGGCGCATTAGCATTGCATAACATTTAATGTAGTGCCTTCTTTCGTTGTTTCGAAGGATGTGACCATGATCCTAGGTCATTGAGATCATTATCCTATCTGTGCGTTTTGCTCATGCTAGGACTGCATCAGTTCCACTCCTTGATTGTGTGAGACGTATTCTTCGTCATGGTTGGAGTATAACAGCAGCTCAGCTGAACCTAGTCTTAGTTATTCAAACTGCTTGCAATATGGTTCACATTTTACAAACTCATTCACGTTGTATCTTTACTTCTGTGCATCAATTTGAAAAAGTCTGCCGATCACCCACATTGTGGTCGAAAATTTCACTGACCTAGAAGAATGGTTGCTGTAGTTGTCAGTTGTTGCCTGTTGACTTCCGACAAAACTTGCCTTTCATCACTGAACTTGATAAATACCCAAAATGAATATTTTCCGAATCACAGATCAGAGTTCGGATTATTTTTCTGGTTAGAGTCTTTTGTAGCAAGTTAGTTTTCTAATGGATGCGGTCAGTAATCTGATGATTAGCTTTTTTCCTTAATCCACGTTTGGGACTGCTATTTAACCTCATAAAGGTTCAAGGCTGAATTGTAGGGAATTATACTAGTCACAATTGGTTGCAACGTTGAAGTGTTGAAGGAAGTAAATATTCATCGACTGTTTTTTAATACGGAATTGGTAAAATGATTTCGAGATAGAAAACAAATTCATTCCAATCAAGGAGGAATTTTTTCCAAAATGTAACGTACTATTCCATTCATTCATATAAAATCAGTGAGCCAAGTCGATTCTTACATTCTAAAGCTTTGAAATGATGGATAAGAATACAGTTCAAGAAGTGTTATACCGACTGAGACGCATGATCTCAAGATTTGTATACCTAGTATTCAAATAATAATCCTCTCTGAAGGTAACAATAGTAAAATAATGTTTGTGAAATTTATACTATTTTTACGTAAAATAATTATA